>JANIJG010025440.1:0-24950 GCA_024611175.1 Megaceryle torquata
CCATAACCCTCTGAGCTTTACTGTTCAGCCAGCTATGGCTTCCCACTCTGTTCATTTTGTTCAAATTGAACATTTTAAGGTCCAGTAGAACATATATTCATCATCTTGGAAATGAGAAAATGAGCACTGTGATCACTTCTTTTTGACCTACTGAATAGAACAGACCAGGGAATGTCACTAAAAAAAAAAAAAAAATTTAAAAAAATTGGCAAGTAGCTCATATATTTCCTCTGAAGTTTGAACATATATTTTAGAAAGCCATCTACTTTTATATAAGAAGATTTGAGAAAACGTAGATCTCACTGCATTTTTATATATGCTTTTCCAACAGACAGCTATCCGTCTTTGTGAAAATTGCACACCCTATTTCTAATAAGACTGTCTCTGCCTACTCTTCCAGCTATTGGATTTCATTATACCTTTTTCTGATAAATTGAAAATCCTTCTGTCACCATTATTTCATTTCTCTTTTCTGAGGAATCCCTTTCTATCTTGTGCACTTTAGCTGGAAAGTATCGCAGAGATGGGAGGGAGAAAACTGAAATAACCAATCACCACCCTGCATGACAGCTCATCCTAGCCAAATTTAAATGGCCAACTACTAGAAAAGCATGTTAGTTAAAAAAAATAAAATAAAATATGGGGGGGCAGCCATTTCAGTAAGGTAATGTAGCTAACCACTTGCAGGAAAGAAGTAGTATCCAAATTTTATGAAAGCATAAGAGCTGGTCAGATTGTCCTAAACTTTTAAGTTAGAGCATGACACTTAAAGTGACTGTAGATGGATGAGGCCATATTTCTTGAAATGTGTATGCACATTTATTGAAATTTATCTCTTTACCTCTCAACAGCACAGAACCCTTAAATCTCTATCTGGTGTTTTCATGTTTATTTTAAAATGTGATCACATAAGTTAGCAGAGAAATCCCAGAGATTTGGAGGAATTGGTTAGTAGATTGAGGATAAAAACAAACAAACAAACACACACACACAAAAAACAAAACAAAAAACCCCAAAACAAACAAACAAACAAACAAAACCAACAACAACAAAAAAAGAAAATAAAACCAACAAGCCAACTAAAAAACCAAACAAACCCTACCCTGTTTTTCTTAGATTAACTGTTCACTGGATCACTGCAATTCACCATCATCAACTTTCTCCCTCAAAAAAGATCAGGGAAAAACTTTTCTGAATTTTAATTGCAGCCTTGGGGTATTGTGATGATATAACTGCCTTAGCAACTGCAAAATACTGTGAAATGCATTTGATAGAAAATATAATAGATGGATTATATTAATAGTAAAGTTAAGATGGTATGGCTAGAATTCCCCACAGTTCTTTTTTGGCAGGCTGAAGGTGGAAGAAAATCGTAATACAATGTCAACAATTATTCAGCATGACAAGTTGGAAATTGTGGGGTTTTTTTATTTGACATCCCTCAGCAGTCTTAGAAGTTCAAGGCTTAAGTCAGTTATTAAGAGACATCCACATAAAGCCATACAGCTGTCAAATATGGCTGCCTGTCAAAGTTTATTCTGAAGCAGGAACAGCCAGCTACACTACATGCAGAATATCAATGGCAAAATGTCCTTAATAAGTCCCAAGAGTTCAACTGTATGCTCTCTAAGGATGTGAAAGGAGTTTTGGAGAATTACTGAAACTATAGGTTTCAACTTCACCAAAAGGCAAAGTTGATGCTTTAGAGCTTCACTGAAGTACAGAGGAGTGGGAGCTTTAGTATATATAGCTATATATATATATACATACACACTAAAGTATATATATAAAAACTATATATTCTAGAACTTTCAAGTTCAACCTCTGCTGATGTCCTCAAGCTCAAGAGCATAGACACTTCTGAACCAAATCACTCTTTCCTGATCATATCCTCTACAACAAACATTTGCACACCTATTCATGGACCAAGTGCGAGAAAGACTGCTCCCTTTGGTATTTGTTATCACTTTCAAGTGCTCAAACCTTCACCATGTGGTATCTTCCAGACTTTTTCCATACACTTCACACATCCTGAGTGCAGTAATGGCAGCAGGATAGCCCCTCCTTGCACAAACTTTGTCTCCTAAGACAGAATGCTTTATGCATGTTAGCTGGCCATTTATCTGGCTTTAAAATTTTTTCATCTTCATGGCTAATTTCAAGCAAATTTAACATAGAAGTAGAAATGCCCAAGATAATAATTTTCTACACTTCTGACAAATGGTTACATGATTGAACAAGATAACTATTCTAATTTATTATTCTAGTTGAGGAAAAGACAGACCAAACTCATTCTTTACATATTTAAAAGGCTTAAGCTAGTTGGGTACCCACCTGGGTACATATGGTGGCTTGCCAGTCTGTACATATGTCATTCTTAAAAAGCCACAATATGTGCCATTTTAACCCATAAATGTAAGAAACTTTGAAGAACACTAACAGTACTTTAACGATTTCGGAACATGTGGGAAGCTGGAATGACTGATGCAGAGAGATAGGACATATGAAATAAATACATAGGAAACAAGGGTTTGTATAAGACTACTGCACTCTGCCAGCACAAGACGGCGTTTCAGGGCAACATCATCTCCAACAAGCAGGACCCTCTGGAGCACCACTTCGAGCACTTCAACCAGGCCAAAACCATCCTCAAGTCGCAGGACTTGGGTTCCATCATCTGTGACATCAAATTCTCCATGCTCACCTACCTTAATGGGTTCTGGTGTCATTACATGACAGCTCTCTGCTCAAAGTCCTCAAGGGCATCTTCATATATTCACATGCCCACTGCTGTGATTTTGGGTCTCAGTACAGAAATAGGGGTTCCATGTATTTTAGAGCTTCACAAAGTTTAATGTCAGAAGGATACATTCCCAATTATTACTGAGCATTGTATGTTATCCAAGCACTATAGAATCTAATAAATATTACTAATGCACTGCAGTCTACTGAGGATTAAATTTCTGCATCTCACAGAAGAACATAAAAATTACACTGATTCCCGAGGCCACTGTACTGGGCCAGAGTTAACAGAGATACACCAAACCTTTCGGTTGATAAAAAAATTATTCAGAGTGGTAAAGAAGAGTGTGGAAATGCTGAAGGATCTTATGATTGCACCATAAAGCCAGCTTCACCAATAAAACAGCAGACACTGAGGTGACCATTACCATTAAGAAGTGAGATCTTTGCGTTAACTGCTGAAGTCCCTGTTAACCGCTGCCCAAAAGCTCTGCTCCCACCTAGCAGTGTTATGAATGCTCCCCATCACTAGCTGAGTAGTAGTCAGCTGCTCAGACAGTCAGTTAAAGTGAAAATGTCCCTGCCCTTTCCAGTCTGAAGCCTGGGTTTGTCTGCAAACCTCAAAGTTTAACTGCTGAAGTCCCTGACAGACCCTTATTCTGTTGGGCTTTATGCAGTATACAGACTGGAACTGGAAACAATCTGGATGTAGCTTCAAATCCCTGTCCTCAGAGATGAGATAAATTTCCTCTTTCTATAGAATATTACATTTTTACAGTAAAGGACTGCATTATCTTTTTATTGTCAGAGCAGAACCCAAGATAAATCTGTCCCCCAAAGATTTACTATATCCAAAATCTACCTCATGTAACTGCAGGTATAGTCCAAATTCTTCTTCTCAGATATACCATGGACATGTTAAAAAGTGGTTAAGCCATATTATTTCAAAATAACAGGTCTCAGATTTAGCAAGGTTTAATTGCATAATTCAGATCACCCTTCAAAATGGCCTTTCTTGCTCCTTTCTTTGCTACTGTGCCAGTCACAGTGCTGTCCTTTGGCATTTCACAAAGGATAAAACACTAAAAAAAGAGGAAAGAAAATAGAAATACTATACCTGAAAAGAGAAGTAAAAGGATTCAGGTCACTATTCTCAAGTATCTCAAGGGAGAGTAAAGCCTATCTTGTGATTTTGGAGAAAACACTGGACATGAAGCTGAACAGATTTTGTTGAAGAAAAGGAAAATTCTCATGTTGTATAGAGCTAATAAAAACCCCTAACTCATGTGATCCACAGCCTCTGTGGTTTGTTATAAACTGATAAAAAACAGCTATCTGACAGTTGCAAGAAAAGCAACTTGCCTAGGCAATACATAGCTGACTGAAGAGAATTTTGTGAAGAAGCTAGAGGTGAGATTTACTGGTTGCTACATGTAAGGAATGTGGCCACTATACTCATTAATTCCTGAACGCTCTTTATTTTAATGCTTACAGGGTGGTGTGACATTTAGGTCACCTTTAGTCTGAAGTTGGCATTTGCCTCACAATTAGATTAATGAACACTTAGGGATAGCTCAACAAATGCTAGAATCTAGTGAAATTGAGAACACTTTGGTGTCCATTAGCAGCCTACATTTCATCGGGAAAAAGTGACTGTTTCATCGATGGCCATAGGAGAGTATGCATGCTTGTCTAATTTTCCTTGTTTTTTTTTTGATGGAGACATCAGTCTTCCCCCACACTTTTTCTGTATTACATGTAATGATAATATTATCACACCTTGGAGGGTGTCTCATATCTGAAGAGGCTCAAGGGAACAATCTTGCTCCAAGATCTATGACACTGAATCATTCCACCCAACTTTAGTTAGTAGCTTTCCTACTCTATAGTAAATGACAAGCACCTCCAGAAAGAGATTCAGCTCTCTTAGATCTGAACAGCTATTCTGCAGATGGTTGTTTTCTATTAGTAGCTATCTGTGGAGCTACAGGTGGTTCAGTGCTTTGCTTATACTGCCCAGGCAGAGAGGCTGAATTCTGATTTGTTTGTTCAGATTGAAAGGACCAGAATCCCCACTCATGTACTCTGAAGGAAACAGTGTTTCACATTGCAAATAAATTATGCTTTTCCCAAAGTCAATTCAGTTGGTGAAAATACTAGGGAACATTAACTGCAGTAACATAAAACTTTCACCTCATCAGACTGGTCTTAGTGGCACCTGTGTCTTTAGAGCAGACAATGAAAGAATAGCTTAAAAGAAAGAAAGAGAAGACATGATAAAACGCACTGTGGACTTTAAGGTAGATTACATAAAAATAACCTCCACATCTCTGATTAACGACCTTGATTTTTCTGGATAGGATAAATCTATTATCTCTTTTACATTAAATCCACTATTTTTTTCTGACTAGATTCTGATGAGATGTTTTATCTGATACAATAAAATATATATCTAGATAGGTGGAGAAGAGGATGATTTGTAACACAGGAAAGGAACTGGTTAAAGAAAAAAATACTTGTCATCTCATAAATAGGAGAGATACAGGTCTTCAAAGCAAGTTGGAATGCAAGGGCTAACACAACCTCACTATGTGTGGGAGGACTGTGCAGCCACATGGCCAATCTGCATCACATGATGTGAAAGTACACCTAGTATAAGATGGTACTACCAGAGAAGGGGGCTGTAGATGCATTTCCTCCCTCATCCCTAGAAAATCCAAGCATGCATATGCTAATTAAATCTTATGATCTGAAACCGAGAGGTATTAATAAGGTCTATGTAGACAGTACTATCATCAAGTACAAGGTCATACAAGACTGTTTGACCTATGCTGGTGTCTCATCAGTTGGGAAAAAATGGAGAGAAAAGATGCTATGTGTATTGTCAATCAGAGGATGATTATGAGTAATTAATTTGGTGTGACCATGAAAAGGCAAATGCACTCCTAGGATCTAAAAGATAAAGTATTTCCAGTAGCAATACAGGATTACTAATGACATTGTACAATACTTCATCGAGAATATTGCACATAATTCTGACCACCTATATTGAAGATAAATTTGTTCAAATGGTAACAGATGAAAAGGCTGGCTACTAGGGTACACAAGGGAACTTAGAAACCATTGTAGAGACTAAAGAATCTCACCTTGATTAGCCAGGAGAGCAGAGGCAATACAGCTCTCTTCAGACTGAAGGACTGAAACGTGAAAGAATTTTGAAAGCTCAAGGCTGCTGCTGACAAGGGAATAAAGCAGCACAGCCTGGCTTTAATGAAAAGTAGAAAGAAAATTAGGACCAAGCTTGTAAGCACAAAATGTTCTGCAACAGCCTGCTTGAAAAAGCATCAAGGAAAAAACCTAGTAATTTACAAGGTGGAAAAGAGTCAGTGAGAGGAATCCCATGAAACTGTGAAGTCATGATAATGTAGGTCCTACCCAATTCTACATTACCACAAAGCTTTATAGATTTCTGACTTACACCTAATCAATAATCTAGTAGTAGCTGACCAACAGCTTCAAAAATATTTGAAAAGTGGACAGACTGATAGGAAGCCTTGTTTATTTATCACACCATAGCAAAATTCATTCATATGACTGAAAAATCTCTTCACAAAATCTTTCCACAGAACTCAGTATGAGATGGTGAGCAAAGCTGATGGAAAGAAAACAGCTTGACCAAAGCACAAAGAATGCAACTAATCAGTTTGGCTAGTTCCAGATAGGTGTCTTATCACCCTGTTAGAAATTTGGAAAATATTTGATATGTTTACTCAGGTTTTTCCAAAGTCTTCTCTATTTTACATTTTGGGGACATTTCTCTGTGTCCTCAGTGGATTCTCCATCTGCCTAATGATAAGTAAACAATAATCTTTTCGTCAACCCATAAAACTCTCACCCTTTTCTTAAAAATAACCATTTCATTATTACTAAATTGAGCTCAAATTATAAAATGGTGTCTGAATGCTCTTAAAAGAACAAAAATACAAAGAGACTTTGCTAAAAGGTTATATTTACCATACATTGTATATTAGTGTAAATAGAACTATACTTCTTTTAATCAAAGCATGACAAAGTGAGAACATCTAAATTGATATGTGGAAAATATAATTCTACAAGCTGTCAGAATCAGAAATACAGAAGATGAATTTTAAAGACAGGAAAGCAAACATATTCGGTGTGAGAAAGGTTACTGCTGAAAGGACTAATCTGACTTCTTAGAAGCACAAGGAAAAGACATTACATGTTGACCTTAGAACGTGTCACCAGTTGTTCTTTAGGAAAAAACGTACCAAGTCCTAACACTCTTTATGGTTTCCAGCAACAAAACTCATCTCAAAACATCTAGCCTGTCAGCCCCGCAACTTTGCCCTTTACATACAGAGCTTCTAGGTGAATATGCTTATCGCTACAGATCTCCTTGATGCCTTTGCTATGAAGTCAACAACAAATTCATGTTACCTTAGCATTTCTTTTTCTTTGTCAAGGCAGCGAGGTCTATTTTATTTTATGCATCAGGACTCCACATTGTTTCACAATAAGCAAGCAAATTTTGCACCTGCAAATTCAGATGCACATTAGATTCGCTTTACGACTAGTACCTAGCCTGAACACAAGTAAATAAAATAGATCTGTTTTATCAGTAACAGGTGCAACCAAAAGTTACTCTCAAGTTTTGGTGTACCTGGAATTACAGCTAGTCTTCAAATAGGTAGTCTACTAATGAAATCAGAAAGTACTACAATACAATAACATTTCAGACAGCTTGCATTCCAGCTGTTTTGTCTTTATTTACCACACCCCATACCTAGTTTTCAGCTTGTATAACATCCTGAGAAACCCACAGGTGGAATAAAGAAAAGCTAATCTTTGCAGCTAGTCTGTAAAACACAGGTATAATTTCATAGATACATAGATTTCTGCCCCAAGAGTGCTGTTCAATTCTATCTTTTGATTCTAGAAGGAAGAGACTGTGTGACTTCCAATTTAGCTCTAGTTTGCCTAAACACTGTATCTAATGTTAATTTTTATTTGACAACACTGCAGGAAATCAGGCTGGATTCCAGGCAAAGGGGGAAAAGAAGATAAAGCTGTTTATTTTGCGTGAGCTACTCTGAATAAAATATCTACATTAACCCCAATGATTTTTCACTCAGATTGAACGATAATCCAAAATTTATGTGAACTTCCCAAACCACCTGAATTTGCAAGATGGGGTGAAGACCATGAGAAAAAGCCATTTTGCTATTTCAGTGTTGGCAACTCTACTTTCTTTTAATGGAAAGTAGTTGAGACAAATTTTAGATTTCCATATAAGTGAGAGACAGCAACTAATTGAGAAATTACCTTCTGTTTTTCATCAGACTCATGAACATCCCCAGCCCACATCTGCCACAAAGCCCCCAGCTACACAATGCAAGAGAAGTATTCTGTATTCTGAGCTCATTTTAACTGTATAAGTTCTGGATCAAGGAAATAACTTTGAAATCAATTTTTCTTGTGAGAGGAAAAAAAAAAAATCCTATCTTTAGTTCTTTTCTTTTACATTTCAGTTCAGGGTGTTTTCCAGTTACAGTGATATTAGCATCAGGGAGTGATGGGTCTTACATGTCTTCTATTGGCTGAGTACTCTCAAGTTCCCCTAGTCTACAAAACATAAATCCCTCTGTTTCTCCCAAAAGGTAACTGAACTTTCCAAGGATAAAATACCCATCCCATCCTTTCACCATGTCATTCATCTAGAGTCACAGGTGAGAGCTCCGATCGCAAAAGATAATAAAAGAAGAAATCTATGCCCTCTCTTAAATGGAATAAATTAGAAAAAGAGCTTTAGTTCAATAGTTGGACTGTTGTTTCTGTAATGAGTTTCCCTAGTAATTAATTGGCTGCTATTGCTGGTAAGGCATCCAAGGATACATATTACCTCAAACTGTTATAACTCTGTCATGAAAAGAAAACTCACACATGCAAGTGCCTCCAAAGAGTGCAGTGTTAGCTGATTAATGCAGTTCCTACACTTACAAACAACAACAAAATATATATAAAAAATAAAAAGAAGAAATGAAAGAGAGGGCATTCAAATTATTCAGCTAGGACAAAAGAACATGTCAAAAACTGCAGCAAGTGCAAATGAGCATGCAGGGAACCTGACACACTGCCAGCAATGCAGAACAGAAACACCCCAAGAGAAAAACCTACAAACCACTAAACTAACAAGACTGGAAGATACATTCCTTAAAATTAGCAATTTTCTGTGCCATATCGTGTCTATAATCTTTTATATTTATTCTAAAATTTTTATACAATGACGCAAAAACTCTGCAAGTAGTTGATGTCTATCACTGCTCTAAATTACTATACAACTCTCAGTAATCTGCTATTCGAGCTCCTTTGATGTTTTAGCAAGTTTATCCTTGTAATATCCATGCAGGTTAAAGAGGTGCTATTAGCCTTCAATACAAAGAAAACACATATAAAACCATCTAGTTCAAAATCAAAAAAGGAAACAATGCTGAAGTCAGGAATGAAACCTAAATTTCCTTAGATAAAGACAGTATCTTAATCCTGTCTTCATGAGAGATCCCACATCAAAACCAGCCCCAGGTCACAGGCTATTTCATAGTCATCTGAGATGGATTATTTTGGAATACACCAAAAAACCATTACATTTAGAAAGACAAGGATAACAAGCAGGGTAAAAACAAACAAACAAACAAAACACCAACTCTTGCAATGTTTTCCAGTTTAAAAAAAGTACTAAAAATCCCCTTTTGCCACACCATATTTTTGAAGAAATTGAGTTAGAGACACTTTAGGAGTGACCAAGCACAAAATTCTTAGTACAAGCTATTTACCAGGCTTATAGAATTGCTTACTTCCGTTTTGAAAAAGATTGAACGAATTTCAGGGACACACAACCACATGTTAAGTATGACTAGTTCTGAGGGACAGTTATTGGAGAGCTCCTTAGAAGGATACACACTGAACTGCAAAGGTTATAAAAAGACATATCTAAACTTGCTAACAGTTGCTTTCATGAGAAATTTCTAGTGAAGAGATCACTAAAGAACCTGACTTCCTGACCCTGCTCCCAATTATCATGCAATGTCATGCCTGAGTTACAGGAAGTATTAACAATGAAAAAATTATAACAGCCAAAGAAAATTCATAAAAATCACAGAAGCAGCAAGGTTAATGTTATATTTGTAGCCTTCAAGACAAGATCAAAGAGGTTATATAGGAAGAATAACATTACATCTGTATTATCACACGTTATGTTGTACATATATACACACATATATATATGAATGCATGAATGCTTTGTTCATATCTGTAATATGCCTCCTTATATACTGGAGAAAAAAAAAGGTCAATAACACATGACTTACAAAACCAGGGATAACCTAGTATCTCAAACCCACTGATATGCAACAATTCATGGTGACTTAGAAGCGAAGGAACAGAGTGCTGGATAAAGCCTTAGGCTAAGCCTTTGTTTTACATGAATACCTATGGCTCCCCTACTTCCTGTGATATAAGCAGCTAGAAGACCTATTCCTTTGAAGCCCAAGTATCTCAGTCTCTTTAGTTTACCTCCTTGTAAAAAGAAGCAACACCAACACCTTTGACCTTTTCTTATTTTAACAGTTTCTCTTAGATCTCTTTAATATATATATATATATATAATTGTCTTTAGGCTGTGACATAAAAGAATGGTCCAGTTCTTCACTATGAAGATGAGTCTCTAATGGTCTGGCGGCCAGAGAAAATCAGGTTAATGAAAGCCTTTTTAAAGTTACTTCCATCCCATCAGATTGGGACATGAAGGTGCAGATTTTGTTCAGTATTTACAGATTGTAGACTTGCATCTAAAATCATTCCAGCAGGTTATAGTTTAATACCAAATCCAAATTTCCTTTCTTTCAAGAAATAGTGTAAAGGGGACAAAAAGCTTTTGTGTTTGGGGACCACATCACATGATGTGGAAACATGTATCACATGGTTAGAATAATGGTAGAACTTTAAAAAAAATCTCAAACTTCAGACCTCTACTTTTCCTTGTTGTCTTGATTGCACACACACACACAAAATTAAGTGATACCAGGTCATGTGAAATGAAATCATGGGTCTTACCTAGCCCACAAGTTCCCCATCCCAGTAATAGATAACTCATGTTCACCACCCTCAAATTAATTTCTCCACTTTACAGTATAAATACAGCAAAGTCACAAGTGGAAACAGAGTATAAAAGATGAGGGAGATTCCCCTCATTCACATTGACAGAGTCACACTGGGATCTCTGTCCAATTCATCTAGCAAGAGTATAAGATGGCAGAGAATAGAAGACCTATTTTTCTTTGCTATCAGATGCACTAAAACCAAATCAAAGATGTATTACAGCTGAGCTGTAAAGCAGGGTTAAACACATCACTGATACGACCACAGAAAACTGCACAGCATTATCTTCTGATGCAACTGGATTAACCAAAACTACCCAAAAAATAAAATTCAAGCCTTTTTCTTTTCCCTTACTGGTAAGTATGTTGTGTTTTAGTGGCTGGTGAACAGAACTAATCAATATGTGTTGCTGTACTGCTCTCTTATCACTAGCATATAAAATGAGCAGATCTCAGCCTAGACACTGTAAGTTAAAGGCTCTTCAATAAAGTTGTAGATCAGAATAAAAGACTGACTGCCCAGAAAGGTTTCAGGGTAGACAGGAGGATCTGTGTCCTCTGTTTATTGATCGTATTACTTGAACAATAACAATACTCTGCATTGGCTGTTTTGCTCTCCACCTGGTACCAGGACTCCTGATCCTCCAGGCAATTCCAGTAACTTGACTTATTTTCAGCACTCTAGGCTGGGAGGTCACCTGCTGTTTCTAACATCTCCCTTATACATCCCTCCCAGCATTCACTCAACAGTACAAGATGCTTAATATTGCACAGGTATGGCGAAACAGTCCATAGTGGGCAGTCAGTGGTCCAGTAGACTGAATCCGAACCTCAGCTCCATTCCTAAACACATTTAATAAGGACCTTCTACAGTGTTAGTCATTCTCCTATCAGCCATCATACTTTGTTGTTCCACTAGGCCTCAAATCAGTCAATGATTTTATACACAGCTTTTCACACTTTCAAATCCATCTTTAAAATCACTGTGGGTTCTGTTCATGCCATGTGCCTGTATTTGCTGTATTTGTGCATTGCCCTGTTAACATTACCTTCCTGTGCACAAGGAAGCCCTTTCCAAGTACATTCTCCTTTTGATTCCATTATCTCACTACCTATTAGTCACAATCTGATTCTCCCCTTTAATTCAATTGCACACCAACAGTAATGAGCTGATAAACAACTACTCATGTTTGGTTTGCCATCATGACTTTACATTAATCTGTATCCTTGTTTAAAAACAAACAAAAAACCTAAACAAACAAAAAAACCAAGCCAAACAAGAACAAACTTGGAAGAGATTCCAATTATTTTTTCTATTGTGCTTACCTGGGTTCCTTGTGGGATCATAACTTGGTCTGTCTTCACTGTAGATTGAGGACACAGGTTGTTCTCTAGACTTACAGATTCTTTAGCTGGATCTGTAATAGATCACAAGACACATGCAAAGTTCAGGCATGAAACAGAGAACAATTTTACCAGCTTAACTAATTATCTAAACTTCACCCACTGAGCCACACCTCATCCTCACAGTGAGGAACTGCACCATTCTTTTATATCATAGTCTAAGAAAAATTTAACTTTTCCATTTTTTTTCCTCTATCATCAGCATCAGCCAAAGCATTCTCTCTCATCACAACAGTAGTGCAACAATGTCAGAAAAAATTATTGTCCCTTTCACTTGCAATGACAGTGTTCAGTCCTCACTTCTCACTGAGCTGCTGTTTCTCTGCAGCTTTTTAGGGGTCAGTATAGGCTGCATATGCAATAAAAGAGATCTAATCTTAAAAGTCAGTGCAACTGAAGAAGGATTTATTTCTTTTTTTCTTAGAGGGTGCAGGTTTCAACTTGAAATAATCCTGGATTTTAATGTTGAAAAGACAACACAATTATCAGGAGCAAATACTGCAGCTAAGTCTGAACAAATACCTTTTGCTGGTTAATATTGCTTCTTTTTCCCTTCCCAAACACTTCTATTTTCCTAATATTAATTTTGTATCCAAAATTAACTGATAGATTTAACTTTACTAGTTTTAACGTTTACTGACAGGAATCTTAATATTCCATCCCACAAACTGGATTATCTGTCATTGGCTAGTTAAAGAATAATCTGTTTGGGGAGAATATTTGATAGGGAGATGGTATTTCCTACATGAATAATTTATTATCAGAGTCTGTTAAAAATATTGATGAAAAACTAAAGTCTAGAAAGATTTTTCAGGACTGTTATATTAAACAACCAAAGCTGTGAGTAGCAAGTTCTAACAGTAATCAGATATTTAAGAAGTTCTGCTTTTGCAAACATACAGAGCATTCAGCTTTGACAGTCCCTTCCTGCAAACAATTGTTCCAGAAATACACATTATATATGGACACCACTGAAAAGGACATCGAACAAAAGTAAGGTCTTCCTTCTGCAAATACATCTCATAATAACATCTTCCTTATCTGTACAGAAAGAGAGATGCAGCACCACCTTTACTAGAGCACTAGAAACAGAGCTTCTCTCCAGGTGTTAGAAGTTCCTAAATATATACCAACTCAATGAACAAGGTGTATCACTTCAGAAAGCATTTTTACAGCATTTGTCATGTTGTGTTACTTGAATAAATAAAATATCTAAACAAGACAAAATGTATAGATAGTTGTTAGAACTTCCATTTGTCCAGCTGGACTAGATAGAAATATTAAGCAAGCTTTTGCTATAGGCATAAGACCATACAAGTAGGGTTTTTTTCAATGTAGTTTATCTAAAGAAACATTTAAGGAATTGAACATACTAGTCCTATGTGTAGTCACCATGGTTGGCTGTAATTATGAAACATGAAGCCTTGAGTATTCAAAATACCTATGCAGACAACCATTGGTACTCCACAAGGCTCTTAGACAGGCATTTCCCATTCCAAAATCATGTTCAGCACAATGTGTGTTAATATATTTCCTAAGATCACACATTCTTCTGGTGTAACCAAGGTATCCAAAAGCAAGAGTTTTTTACATGTTAAAACTGCAACCTTCTAGAAATACTTAGTATCAAAACCTGCACCAAGGACAAGGAAAAAAAAAAAAAAAACAACCCACACTAATTACTTACTTCCAGTTGGTTGAATTAATTACTATTACGAAAATGCATATGTTTAGAGGAAAAAAAAAAACCCAAAACTGTCAGCTTTTTGACAGTTTGATCTAATACCCTAATACAATATGCATCAGTGCCACATGATGAATGGAAAACTAAACCAAAATGGAAAATACATGAGAGAGAGAGATATTGAAAAGATAAATTATTTTCTTATTTGGACATCTGTTAAAAAATGATACTAAAACGCTGCTTCCTAAAGTTGGTTGAATTCTGTGTATACAAGCAGAGATGAAGCTTTACAGGAAGTAGTGACCAAGTTTTTCACTTTACAAAGGCCAAAGTATCTTTCTGTCTTGCAATAAGTGCATATTGACAGCATTGTCCAGTGCAAAAAAATAAAACCAAAGAAACTCGCAAGAGTATTTTAAATGTTTAAGTATCACCCTGGGCAGACTAGGTTCCTCTTCCCAAGTTTCCAGAACATGGATTTTAAATAAAGTTGGCAAGTAAAAATAGAAAAGCATAAAAGCATTGAAACAACCACATAAATACCATCTTTAGAGATACATCCAAGCTTTGAGACAGAAGAAATAAGGGAAAAGGAAGGCTATGTCCTTCTCTCTGATTCTGAGAAAGTGGAAGTGTGACTTTTCCAGTCCTACAAGTCAGCAGCAGTCTGGTAACTTGACAGTGAAGAATTCCCCTCCAAAGGGGGAGATAAAAGCCTTTGATAAAAGGCTAAGATGTATATATTGTATAAAGGAGACTTATATCTCTCTCCTCATCAGAAACCACGCTTGTATTTCTATACAGATCTGTCTGCTATGTTTGAGATTTGTTCCTTGGTGTCCATCTCCAAGCACTATTTAGCAGGTGCTTTTTCCATTGTCTTCAGATATCTCTCCTCATCCCTGAGAGCTATGTACAAGCTTTCCTCAGCACACTTTAATGATCTTTCATGGTTTGTGTTCTACCTCTCCTATCTCTTTTATCTTTGTTTTGGCATGTCACAGAGCAGATACTGACCCAACTAATGGGACAACAGCTGAACTTTTCGTGCTTATCAATAGCTTGGCTTTTTTCCACACATCAATACTCATTGTTATCACACCATTGCCCTGAACCCTGGAGATCTCCCATGTTCTTCCTGTGTTGCTTCTAGTTACTCTTGAACTCTTGACTTACCAGCATTTTATAAGATCTAGAGGATAACATATGATTTAAGGTTGAAAGAAACAAAACCATGCCCCACCTCTGGTATTTCCTACCTACATACTTCAAGCTGACAAGACAATATGAGAGAGACTAATCTCACATTAACTGTAGTTGTTTACTCCTGCACTAGTTTTCCAGGTTCCTTTTGCAATCAGTAGAAAGAAGTGGACATATCTAAGACAGAATTCACAGAATATCTCTCCTAGACATCAAACAGATCTTTTGGATGTCTGTCTTAAAGTGAAATAAATTGCATCCTACAAGCACTCATCTTCCTTCATCACCCAGGAAAAGAGCTTACACAACAAGCTTAGAAGCCGGTATCTAAATGTCCACATTTATGTTGGGATTTCCATAATTCCTATGCTTGTGGAGAACACCTTTATGTGAAGAACACCCCCAAATATGTAATTATGGGTAATAATATTAACCTCAGTGATCTATAGCTTGAGCTAACCCCTATCATAAAATAGGGAGAAAGATTGTCATTGGCCAGTGTGGAATTTGGGTCTGATCCAGCCTGTTGATTCCTGCATTAAATCCAAACAAACGTAATGAAAAAAGAATAAACCATTTGCTCTGGGATAGTTTCCAAGGAGAAAAAGATAGATAAATAAGTCTCAGAAAGGCTGATTCAGTCTCATTGAATCTCATTTGGAATTTATCACTTATTCCAACATTACCACTATGCAAATTTCTACAAGAGCTGAATATGTGTTTGATTCATTAGCACATAGTTTTGCATTCACCTTCCATGGGTAGGGTTGGGCTGAGTATGCAGAAATCAAATGCTTGCAGACTGCCAATTAGAAGGATTTATTGCAAGCCTTTCAGGAAGAATCTAGACATAGCTATTGCCAGGGAAATACTCTGAAAGAGTGTATTCCTCTTAAACATATATGTCAATGGGTGGTAACAGACTACTGAGGCTATCTGTTAGTATACAATAGCTGATTAAGAAGCTTTTTATTGATTTCTGAGGTGAAAATCTGTGATTACCTTTATTGCTACCAGTATTATGTACTAACAGCATGATTCCAGCATGTCAGAAAAAACAATTGTCCTCCTGAGCTAAGGCAGTACCTAGTTCCAGTTAAATTTACCTGGAAACCAGTTCCATCTCATGAGGAAGCTTTATTTTTTTTTACTCTTATTTTCAACAGATTTTTTTTTTTTTTAAACAGAACAAAGATACAGAAAGAAAACTCCACAAATGCCAAGAGCTTAGCTGTGTGCTTACTTGCAACTCTATACAGAATCACATCCTACTCAAAGGAGGTGAATGGACAAACAATTCATGCAGCATATGCGCTCGCTCTTATTTTTGATAAGTTCCATCCCATGCTTCAGAAATCTTAACAAAAATTTCATAGAATTCAGAATACTGTAACAAAACATATCCAAGCCAACAAAGCAACAGTTTACAGTCTATTTATTTGCTTTTCTTGGGTTAGCTTTCAGTATTTTTTTTTTAATTTGATTTGTTGTACCAGGGATTCAAAGCTTCAGCTGAATATAATTCAGCCAAAAGAAGGACAGACTGACAGAGGTGAGATGAAACCTAAGGAAGATATGTACTAGATATAGGCACACAGACATAAAAATACAGGATGACTGGGAAAAGAAATTAAACTAAGCGGGTGCTTAAAGGAAGCAGATGAAAAACATAAACCACTTCAGAGCGTGTTGTTCATTGTGACTTTTTTGGATGGATTGAACATTGGCTAAGCTATAACAATAATTATCCTGTCCTTGTTTTAGACTGTGCTGAAGTCTGAAGCCACATTTCTCCTTTCTTCCAGATATACAGTAGCAATCTGAAATTATAGCGCTTTAAAATGCATTAGGAAAAAAAAAAGCCTTGTCATCTATTGGTTTCATTTTCAGCACATCTCTAGCAGATTTGAAAATGTCACAGCATTTCATAAGCAGCCTCTCATTATTTTAGTCCTAGAGATGGTGGTCACATCATCTTTCAATACTGTTTCTGAAATTTAATAACACTACAAACTGAAGCTGCAAACTAAGGTGGTTTAGAATGGAAGTACTATAGATAGAAATCTTAATTAAAAACTTGCACCATCATAAGCCACTGAACATCAAAACACATTTATAAATGTGAACAACTGTTATAAAACACATCCACAGGAATTACATAACACATTCCCCAAATTTTTCTGTACCTGAAACTTTTTCTATTTGTTTTTATTACTATTTTTCTCATATTGCCTATATTTGTTTACTAAAATAAAAGCAACGTGATTCATATTGACCTGCAAGAGCTACACCTTAAGGCTTGAAATGAAAATGATAAACAAGAGCTACATTTCTGGTTTATCATTTGTTTTATCACACTGGTCACAAAGAAGCTATTTTTTCCTAAACTTGTGTTATACATCCAGTCACCTGTTATCCCCAAGTTCTTCTGCACTCTGCAATCTCCTCTTCACATCTCCATCACTGAACAAACCTGACAATACCCCAGATTCCAGTAACATCTGTGGACCCCACCCCCTCAATATCTTTAGCTGTCCCTCACATCCTTAGCTGAGAAACAGACCCAGTTTGCTGTGGCCTGTCTTGAGATTTTACATTTTGACTGTTGCATTGGCCATCCTCACTGAGCAAACTAGGCAAGAATCACTAAGAGTTGACTTTGCTGTACTCTTCTCTCTCTAGGTGTCGTCTTCCCAGCACCTGACTTTTATAAAACTTGTAGGAAGTTACTGTCTTTTAGACCTCTGCTGTATTTTATTGAAATTGGGTAATAAATTTGCAAGCTATTAAATGGGCTGGGGAACTGTCAGCCCTACTGTTTGGTCATAAAAGGCTTCTTACCCTAGAAAGACAGGCTTCCTATCACACTCAGAAATACATAAAACTACTTTAATTAATCCACCGCATTTTGCTTGGGGATTTTCCAAAGAGAGAAAGGCAAGATGTTACACTGATAGAGTTAAGTCCCAACTCTCTCCCAGCTTGAATCAGTAAACTGGAGCACAGTAATAGCTATGATGGTGTTTTTGAACAGGGAGAGACCTTCCTTTATGCAGAGAAGTAACGGACAATGATACAGTACTGAGGCAGTTGGAGTCCTTCTTGCCAAAATTATGAATATTGAGGAAGAAGTCAGAGTTTCTACAAGATGTTTGCATGTGAAAGCAAAGAATCAACTTAAACTGGAAAGAATGGAAACACTGTCTACTACTAAATGCAACCAGCACTGATGGCCCATCTTATGTATTACAAATCTGCATATTTATCTGTGGTTCCCAACATCACCCCCAACCCTCCTTTCCACCCTGTTGCTAGTTGCTAGGGATGCTGTTCCTTCTAGTTTACTCCTATGCAGATGGGAAAGGAGCTCAGGTTAATTTCTGTGATGTCTTTAATCTTGCAGTACACCCTCAGATAAATTCTTGAGTTAATTTCCAAAGTTAATATCTTACAGGCAAACAGTCCCCTCCATTCTTTTCATGATAGTATGACTAATAAGAGGAGGACACTCAGAATACAGCTATGAGTCAGGAGAAGGTAAAGCTTTAACCAAAAGAAAAGAAAAATGTGAGGAAACCTGCACTTTAAATTGGAACTTAACTGATTCAGCATGAATGTCTGAAGAAGTTACAAAGAAAAGGTATTTACAATCTAGGAGATGGAAACAGTCCCTTTTTAATCTCTCTGATTTTTTTTTTTTTACTTTCAACTTCTTAGGTTTATCTACTGTATTAAAACCCCTTTACTCCCAGGCTGTTGTTCAGAGATCTCATTAATTGAGATGTAGGAACACAACAATGAAGAGAGCAAATAGACTTTGATTCATAGATGTTTAAAGCTGCAAGAGATTGTTCACACTATTTATTTTGATGTCTCATGACACAGAATCACTTGTCCAAATTTCATGCAATAATGCCAGCAGTGGAAGAAAAAGAAAAAATTTGTGCATAAATAAAATGTTCTGTTCTGAGATTCCATGTTTGCATACCACAGACAGATACACAAACTCTGAAATTAGTTATCCAAAATATCTGAAATAATTCAACCATCCAGAAAGCAAAACCAAAACCAAAACCAACCAAACAAAACAACAAAGTTAATGAAGAAGTGCCATCAAATGCTTCCAGTTTTCTTTCATACCTTGAATGTCTTCAGCCCAGAGCTAGGTGAGAGATGTTTCAGGGGAAATGACCTTATTACTTCTAGATATGAATGTCTGTCACACTCATATCTTCAAGGAGCTCTGCCAGTTCACTGAGAATGTTAAATAACATAACACCAGATGATGACAAAACTAGTAAAGGGTGCCCCACTCTTATTTCTGACACTTCATTCTCTCTTTTTCTTCCCATAATTCTAACTCACACATGGATGTCTCCTCCTGCAAATCCAGGACTGCTTTTCCTTGTTTTTATTAGGGATATGAAAATTATCCCATGGTCAAAAAGAAAGAAAATCGGGGGGGGGGGGGGGGGGGAATAGAAAAAAGCCCTCTAAAATATATATATCAAATAAACATGTGCATGGGTGCCAAATATGCGTCGCTCAAGCACATTGATAATGAAAATGATGGTTACAACAGAACTGAAGACTGCATCCAAGACAGACGTAAGATAGCATCACTTACACCCAAAACCTTTTTTCAAGTGTTTATCATGTTATTGAAATACAAGGGCATACAGATGAACTTGCTTACAAGAACGTGAGAGGCCAGGGAAAACTGGGCACCCAGCCCAAGTGTTGAAACCCTTCAGCCATTAGATACCCTCACTCTGTTATAGCATGTTCTTCCTCACCTATGAGATTCCCACAGGACTTTGTTCCTTCTAGGAAGAGTTTAAGTTTAGACATCTTTTTATATCTTGAAAGGAAGGTAGGTCAATTCCAGAGACACAAATCCTTCTGGGAGATGACTAGCTAATGCTCCCCACATCACAGCTGAATTTGGCCTGGGGGCCTGATTTACAAAGGAGAATTTTTTTTTTATCTCCTTCCTTCCCTTTGAGTAAACCACTTCTACGTGACTTGTCTTGCACAGAGAAGGAGGGGAAGTTTTCTGTGAACTCTGCTGCTGAAGCTTAGTTCATAAATATCAAAGAAGAAATGCAGATGATTGACAGCAACAGTGAAAATGCTAGAGCAAGGAAGAGAAACAGGATAAAAAGGAGAAATGCTTGGGAGGAACATTTAAAAGCTGTAAAAGAAAACTATTTGTTTTGCAGCAATGGAAACATCTGAAATGAGAAAGCAATTTGCAGGCTATTTGGTCTCAAAGCTCCAGCACGATCAAACAAATATGCCTCAAGAAGAAAAAGAGATCATGATCTTTTCATGCTGTTAAGATCCTCTTTTCCTGGTTTCCCACCTAACTGCAGAATTAGATATGAGGAACTCACAATATTATGTTTTCCTGGAAGTGTTCAAGGTGCAGCCCCAAAACAAGGTACCTCTCGGTCTCAAACTCTGGGGCCCACATCTCTTACCCAGCACACCTACAGACTGAGAATTAAAGCTATGAAACAAACCCACTATCCCCACCCTTCTCAACATATTGTTTTGGTTTTTGCATCTGAAGATCTCCCCTCTCCCTCCCTGCTTTCCTTCACCTTCTTTTCAACATCCATTATAGGCAGCAAGTAAGGGGTCACTTAAGCTTACTGGAAGGACTTTGGTGGAAGTAGCCATGGCCTTGCTGGAATTGTTGCAGATTGTTGTTGAACACCAAGGCATTGTCAGCACTATAAGTTCAGAAGTAAAATTAAGTTAATTTGGGTTTCAGTGTCTTAAGTTCCTCTTTTCCTGGTTACAGCCATACAACAATGAAGGTATTTCAGATATTGCTGTATCTTTTCCATCAAGGTAACTGCAGTTTCACCAGTAGCTGCCACTCATTTCACTGCTCATTACCACCAGTTGACAGTGATTCCATAGTCTTTTTATGGGACCTTAGAAATTTGATTTGGTTTCATTGCTTTGCGTAGGGTTTTTCTGCACAGACTATTGCATGGCTATAAATACTTCAGGAAATTAATTCAGATAATTCTTCTTCACCATCACTGACCACACACTGAGCTCAAGGCTTGGGAACCAACCTCCTCTTTCACAGCCTTGTAGACATCCAGAGTTTCACCATAGCATTTCACCTTTTAGGATCTTCTTTGACCTTACCCTAGCAGATATGCATACCATGAAACAATCTGAATTCTAGCAAACCTGTGAAGGTATCAGAGGATGATGTGCTTCAGGTGAAACAGTTCATATTCCTTTAGCTTCGTGTATTTCCAGATCAGATTTAATATACAATTTCTCAATTGACATATAGGATTTCCCTAGTGACACAAAGTATCTTTGATGACAATATGCCATAGCCCTACAGATATAGCAGGATCACATATTCTGAGGGGATAAGAAGATGACTTAAAGATGGTTTTCAAAGGGACAGCGATTTTGGAAGAATTGAAGGTATAGGGTTTCTTAAGAGGCCTTCAAGCATTCTTTACCGATGTGACCAAAGAGTATTGTGTTGATATTCTATTAAACCAGAAGTTTATCCTAATGAAGCCTATAACATAGGAATATGAGAAAGCTGAAACACAAGTATTAGCTTAAAAGTCTATGCTAAGCTCCAGTAACACACATTTTTATATCATTTTATCAGGACATCAGATGTATATGACATCAGTCAAATACAAAACACTATGTCATTTCAGGAGACACAACTGTTGAATTAAAATATCTGCAGATGTATAGTTGATGTCATCTTAAAAAAAAAAATAAAAAGGAGATTTGAAACTAAAAGTTAGAAAGTAGCTTGAAGTAAAATAGATTCAAATTGCACCTGGTTATACGTATCATTGTATTTTATTACAAGACCTATATTTTTCTGTCTGTATTGATGTCAAAACACATTGATAAAAATAAAGGTAAACTTCTAGCAGAGTCCAAAAGAAATTAGAGAAGCCGCTTTATCAGGTTTTTACCAATTATCTATCACAGCAATATGCTGTTTCTGGCACCTGCTTATAACTTATTTAGAAGACGACAAAGGGCAAAAAATAGTATTTCAATAATTGTACAGTGCTTTGCATAGGGAAAAGAAAAAATATTTTTGGTCATTTGGGGATCATCTAATGCCCTGAGGCATGAACACAGACTAACCCAATGGAACAGGTAAAGCTACAAATTTTATGGATGATCATAAAGTTAGCTACCACTTTTTAAAAGTGCAGCTACATTGTTTGATTCTGACCTCCAGCATAATCTAAGTGCTTTGCGAAGAAATATTTCATTTAATTTGCTTGAAATTTACTCATGATTAGCTTCATGTGACCCCATATCCTTTAATTATGAAAGAGTGTAAAAAGTCTGGGACTAGTTGGGTTTTATTATATACCCTTTATATCTCTAGTGTTTCAATTAAAGCTGTACTAGACTGTTTCTAATGATAGGAAATCCTAAATTCTACCAAATGCCAGGATGCAATTTATTTGCCATACATCAACACAACACATTTTCCCAAATGCTGCATGTTTACATGATGCGAATTATTGCTAGACTTCAATATCATGTAAACATGCATTTGATTTTAAAACATTCTTCATCTTTGGAAGCATTGTTTGAATTCAACTGCCATTGATTTCAACAAGTCTGGTCTTACTTTATATGATGCAATAAAGTAACGGTCTACAAAAATCACCTTTTGGGAGAAGCACATACTGAAAATGAGACATTAGAAAGTGAACAATCAGAGAGCACTCCAGTTGTCCTGGGTTGAGTTAGGACAGAACTAATTCTGTTCAGCGATTTTTCAGCTCAGTCTCTTCTAAGTAACTGAACCATCTGAAGTTAAGGCATTTTTGCAGTGTCTGTTTCTCGAAGAGATAACACTCAGTGTTGATAGTTACTATAAAGGATGAGTATGCAGAAAAGCTCTTGCTTATACTTGCTCCTCTGCAGACCAAGGTCACTGCTAAATCTTGCATGCGACATTGGGGGTACAGAAAGCAAAAGGCCTCACCTGTAGGGAGGAGCAGACAGGACAGAAGACTCTAAACTGACCAGAAGCTATTCCATTCCATGTATGTCATATTCAGTATAAAGATGAGGGATGACAATGGTCAAGCTCTTCTTCAATGGCCACTGTCTGAGGAGGACTCTCTCTGTTCTCAATCGATCTCAATCTCTCTGTTCCTGAATCCAGTTCCAGAATCCAGCTCCTGAATCCAGTTACTGTCTGCTGCTGACTCCAATGTGGAACTACCCCAGTGCCTGCCCACAGCATCAGTGCTGACTGTGATGTAATTGCCATCAGGGAGGTTGAGTTTGATACTGAGTTTGTATATATTGTAGATATTTCATTTTATTGGGGTTTTTTTGGTGTGGGTTTTTTTTTCATTACACCTGTTTTAGTTTTCAAATTCATAAGTCTCTTGCCCCTATTCCCTTTCTCTTCCCCTTCTGCAAAAGGATAGGTGTTAACAGAGAGCATCTATCATTCATCTAGGGAACAGCCCAGCCCTAACCCTTCACAATGATGTTCATGAAAAGTCATGCACTGCTGTACAAGACGGGCTTCAGGATACCTTGAACTTGAATGTATGGCTCAGATTTGCTGAATTCTTTAGGACATAAATCCACTAAAGGTTCTTGCTAGCATTCTAACACCCCATCTCTGGTATACGTTCCCTTAGGAAACACCTGATACAATCCTGATGAGTCTCAGTCCTGCAAAAAGCAGACAAAACTGAAATCACCCTTTTTAAGTCTAAGGTTCATGTTCTGCATGGGAAAAATCTAAGCAAGAGGGAATTACCTTCATGGCAAAGCAGATTTTGAATCTTATTTAGACTTGGCATATTCCCATGTACTATAAGAATTTTGCTAGTAGCTTTCACTAGTCAAGATTTTACTCTCGCATTGCACCTAAATCAAACTGGCAGTACATGAAAGTCAATATAAAAAAACCCACTTTCTAGAGAGAAAAAATACTAAAAAACACCCCCAAAACAAACAAAAAAACCAAACAAACCACCATCAGAAAAACCCACACTGCAAACATCCCTATTGTTATATAACTATCAAAACCAAACAGAAAAGGTGCTCAGTGTAGAGTCTGATAAGGAAAATGTAATGCCAACAGTAGCAGCATAGCACTCCATCCCTTAAAATTGTCTTATGATAATTGTTGGTTCTGTTCTAGCTATCTGTCCTTATGATTGTATTCCACATTGCAGCACTATAGTTCAGAGCAGGCAAAAGATACACAAATGAAGAAGTACACTTCAGAAATAACATCTCCTTGATAGCTTCAAGTGCTTCAAATAATAATTTTCATTATTATAAATTAGAATGATAGAAGGTCACTCCAATATTCAAAAAAGGCAAGAAGGAAGATCCTGGTAATTACAAACCAGTCAGCCTTACCTCCATCCCTGGAAAGGTAATGGAGCATCTCATTCTGGAGAACAAACCTCAGCACATGGAAGGAACGGTTATCAACAGCAGCCAACATGGATTCACCAAAGGGAAGTTATGTCTGACTAATCTGATAGCCTTCTATGATCATGTGACTGAATGGGTAGCTGCAGGGAGAGCAGTGGATGTTATCTACCTTGACTTCAGCAAGGATTTTGATACTGTCTCCCATAACATCCTTGTGCGAAAGATCAGGAAGTGTGGGTTGGAAGAAGGGACAGTGAGATGGGCTCAGAACTGGCTGAACAACAGAGCTCAAAGGGTTATGA
>JANIJG010025440.1:25050-50499 GCA_024611175.1 Megaceryle torquata
CAATCTTGGACCTAAAGTGCGGCCATGTGAACTCAAAACTCTCAAAGTCAAATACTTAAAGCCCTCCCCCCCCCCCCCCCTTTTTTTTTTTTCTTTTCCCCTGAGATTAACAGTTATTTCTTGGTGAGATCAGACTTGTAAGAGCTGGTTAGTAAAAGAGACTGACTGTTCTAAAATTATTCTGACAGAACAAAATTCCAAGTTGGGATTAAAATTATTTCTTCCATCAATCTTTAAAATGATACAGGTTCCTCTGATTTCACTCTGGAAACATTAGGGCATTGTAGTAAGAATAGAAATCTCTGGAAAGTATCCAGTACCCTCCTATTTATGACCAAGTGATGTTATTGAAGCCTGACCAGAGAAAACAACCTTATACCATTCCACATGCTGCTCCTTTTTCTTCTCTTCATGAAAAGGGCACTGATTTTAAAATAAAACAAAGCAAACAAAAATATCCTGAACCCACACACATACAGCAGCTGTCAGGCTTCCTTGTCTGTTAAGCACATTATCTGTATTGCTACTGCTGTCATTCCAAAGAAAGCTGTGCATTCTCAAAAAACAAAACCCCCCTCATTTTTAGTGGAAAAAGAAAAGGTCCAATATTTTATGAAACACTGCTTTTTGTCTGAACAGCTATTCCAGTTCCAAATCAGAATAATTATCTTGTTCTTTTGCCCTTGTGCTCAGGGACTTTGAAGTGCCTCAGTAGCTTGCAAGACAAAGCTTGCCAACTTAATTGAGATGATAGCTAAAAGGTATAGAAATGTACATTAAATGCTGCTGGTCAAAACAACGGTTTTCCCATTCTTTTAAACTAGTCCTGCAGCAAGCAATACTGACCTTTTCTCTATAAAGACCATTTAAATAAAGTGTCTTTTTTTCATGTAGTATTTCTCTCTACATCCTAGATTTGTGATTGTTTTCATTCTATAGTAAGAAATCTTCCTTCTTTGGTAGTCACTTTTTTTTTTTCTTTTATAATACTCTTATTTAACATCTGTGCTTCCTTTTTCCCAGTTTTTTGTTTTGTTTTGTTTTATTATGACAAAAAAATAGAAAACTAAGTAAAAATCAAAGAATGAATCATTCAAGCTGAGATCACCTGTAATTTTTTCATTTCATAAAGGTGCATTTTAAAATCATAATTGTCTATCACATATTCATCAATCCATAAATAAGATGTAATATTCCCCTTCTGAATTTTAATCTAGTGTTGTGATAGAAAACAAGGAAAATAGTCTGTTTTGGGGAGGATATGAATTGCTGGAAAATTAGAAGTTTGACTATATCAGCTTAAGAACTGATATTTGGCATCATAGCAAGAGCAGCTATTAAGAATCAGAATTGATTACTGGCCTTAGATTTATCTGAGATGCAAAAATCTGCCATTTCTCAGAACTTGTCAGGCATGTTATATTACTTATTATAGAGAAACAGCGTCATCTTCTGATCTTATTAATCTCCAGTCTCTCTCAACATCTTCATCAATGACATGGATGAAGGGGTAGAGTGTACCCTCAGGACATTTGCTGATGATACTAAACTGGGAGGACTGGCTGATGCACTGGAAGGCTGTGCTGCCATCCAGAGAGATCTGGACAGACTGGAGAACCGGGCAAGGCAAACCTAAAGTTCAACAATGATAAGAGTAGAGTCCTACACTTGGGGAGGAACAACACCATGTACCAGTACAGGTTAGGAGTAGACCCACTGGAAAGCAGCCACATGTGTTCAGTTGGGGTCTAGACAGTTCAAGAGTGGTGCCCTGCGATGATAAAAGGTAATGGTAGCAAGGTGAAACACAGGAAATTCCACTTCAACATGAGGAAAACCTTCACTGTGAGAGTGACAGAGCCCTGGAACAGGCTGCCCAGGGAGATTGTGGAGTCTCCTTCTCTAGAGACTTTCAAGACCCACCTGGATCTGTTCCTGTGTGTCCTGCCCTAGGTGTTCCCGCGCTGGTAGGGGGACTTGATGATCAATCTGCTGGAGGGTCTGGAGATGCTGCAGAGGCATCTGAACAGGCTGAGTCAATGGGCTGAGGCCAATAATATGAAGTTTCTTCTATATGAACTATATTTAGCAGGTCTAATCACCAACATTTTTAAAGCAGCTCAGAGGTTGCTTTGAGTTACACTGGTTGACAATAACCCCATACTGAGAGAAAGAGGCATCAGAAGGCTTGACACATTAGTTACTTTTAACTTCCTGATACCCATTTATAGGTGCTCTCGGTGTAAATGTGTGTACAAAGAAAAAGGACACACACACAAACTGATTCTTGACACTCACAACCATATTACAAATGTGCAGCCATCTTGATAAGGAGAGATCCGAGTCAGAGAAAAGTTTGCATAGCCTTGTAGAATTTGGCCAAGTATCTTAAACATCATATGGCTGTATCTATATAACTGTGGACAAAAAATGAAGCTGTGCTGATAAGGGATCACATTTAATTTACTACAACCTTGAGGCCCCAAAGATAGTTTTTGGGTTGATTTGGGCATTTTTTAAAGGATACTGCCGATAATTAAATTTTTTACTATTTAACAGTCTCTGGAAACATATTAAAATGCTTTATTCCGTAGTGTCCAGTGAAGAGTAAACTTTAAAACCTGGTTATATGCCCACAGATACCTTGAAGATGGAGGTTTTTGGAGACCACAGCACTTTATAGACAAAATTATCAGGTCAGCCTACATATCACCCTAATTATTATAAGCTATTAAGCAAACATCTTCATCATTCAATAATATAAAGTCTATCATTTCAGAGGAAAACACACTTCTAGTGCATTTGATTTAATGCAGGTTTAAGGATTGCTTATGAACTACTTAGCTTATCAGGGGAAAGCAAAATGTCAATTGAACCTCCTCTATTGCCATGGCCTCCAGTGTCCATGAGGTAGGGCTTTGCAGGGAGCATGGAAACAGTGTGCATGGGAAGTGGTGGCCTTAAAGGGTTGTAGGTAGAAATCTGTTTTCACCTCCTCTCAGTTTAAACATCAACCTGCTTAATCTCGAGGATTCCTTATACATTCCAGAAAACAGCCTGCCTTCCTTTCCATAAGTTTTCTGATGACTGTGACCTATAGAGTCAGGTCCAAGCCAAACTGTGCATCTGTGTTCATCACTTAAATGTGTCAACATGTGGAATGATGAAAGCAAGGAAAAAGCAATGTCTTAAGCTAAGGAAATAAGAGAAGCAATTTTTTCAACTCCTATGAAGGTCCTACATTCCTCTCATTTTTAAGACCAGCTAAGAAATAATTTGGGGCATATTTCTCAAGGACCAACCCTGAAAGGAAACATGTTTTAACAAAATCTATTAGCAGACAATAATTCACACTATCTATCATATTGTACCATTCATTCATGCATCATCTAACAAGATGACATTTAATACAAAATAAGAATGATGAAGGTCGCAGGAATTTGCACAATGCATTATTGGTGTTAAGGCAGATTAGTTCAGACAACGCTTGACTAAAATTTGCTTAAGACAACTCTCTCAAAGTAAAAGGTTATTATTCAGTGGATATTTTCCTTTCATACTCAGTCTTACATTCTAAGAGCAGAACTGACTGTAGGGAGTTCTCTGAATTTCACTGGAAAAGGTTTATTCAGGTCTCATGTTTCTGCCTCTGCTTTCACTTACTCTTTCAAATCCCTACAATCACTCTCCTCTATAGTCTTTCTAAGGATTATAAGGAGATGCGGGAGCAGTGCTTTTTTTTGGAGAAAAACCCAAGAAATACCCTTGGGAGTTGAAGATCTCCATTAGGATCTAAGAGAACACATGGCATACACATGCAATGCCTTTTTCAAGAGTACATTTGCGAGCTGACCTGAATAATAAACCATAGGAATGGATGGCCCTTTTGAACACAAATCAAAAAGATGCTATTTAATTATCAATCCATCTGATAGTTCTGGGATCTGCTGTCAAAGAGGCTATACCCCCTTAGTTCTTTTGTCGAGACAAATACAAGGTTTTAACAAATCCCGGTCTTTGTTGAAATATGACCCATAGCAACCACTAACACAAGTCTAAATGTAGTAATTGTTCACTATTTTTCAGAAATCCAGTTCAAGTTTATTCCTTCCAAGACTCTTGCCACAGATTTTGTTGTTTTGGTTTGGTTTTTTTTTAAAATCCCTTTTCAAAATGCACTTGTTTGTGCTCCTGTGAGCAATTCTGACGTCACACTCATTCACCTTTAATGAAATTGTCAGAGTCACATCAGGCTTAAACAAACCCAAGAGGCACAAAACTAAGTGTGGCATGAATGGGATGTCTCATAAGCCCTGGATATACGGATGAACAATACTCAAACCTGACAAGCACCTCTTATTCCCATAGTGCTCCTGCATGCATTGGTTATTCTAGCTCCCTGTCGCCAATTATATGACAAAATTTGGCCAGAAGACTTGACATCAGTTCCTCCTTCATTTGGAATCATGTAAACATTTATATCACTCAGTGTTTATAGCAGGGTTAAGCTGTACCTCTGGGTAACAAACAAATCTAGACTAGTTTCCATGGATTTGTCATGAACAATGGCACAAGTGATATCTTTGAAGAAGAGGAAAAAAAAGCACCCTTTAGACTTCACAATTTTAAGTCCTAACACAACATTCCTGCCTATGAAAGCTAATGTTTTAATGTGAGAACCCAGGAGAGAAACCTGCAGAAAGGAAAACTCATCCATCACTACAGCTAAAGCTGGGAAGGACTTTTCCACTTAAACTTTTTTTAATCAGGAGACAGCAATACTTTCTTCCAACTGAAGTTGTTCTAATAGACAAGAAACAATTTTTTAAATTTTCCGGTTTTTAGGTTTTCAGCTAAATCAATCCCCTGATCTAGCTTACTGTGTAATCATATCAATATTAGATTCAGCACCAGGAATGTGAGAGGAACAAGTGACCAGGCATTGATGACACTCTGAGTAGAAGGTACAGTGCAAAAACATGTGCATTGAATGCAACAGCCAAAGCACTGCAGCCTGAAAGCTTCTGCTTTGTGATTCAACAGCAACATGAGCAAACCCCATGTAATTTTTAGACTTCTGATATTATTATTTTTTTCCACAGTTGGCCTGCTATCAGAAGTGACACCAGGCCTAATAACAGGCTTTGTCTGATACATCACAACAAACTTAGATTGCTTCTAACTTTGCCAAACTTAAACTCTTGGGCTGCAATTTCCCAACCTTTGTCTCTACCTCAGGCAAAACATATCAAGAACGCTTCACTGAAGACACTTCTGTAATTTCCAAGAACAAACATACAATGTAAGAGGAGATAAGGTTTTATTAAAGTGATACAAAACTACCTAGCATTGATCCTTCAAGAAACTGCAGTGTATCCATGATTTAGAGAGGGGACTTGATACCTAGCAGCTACATTGAGTCTGCTTCAGTTGCCCACAGCTCTGATACAAAGAGACCTCAGGTACTTGGAAGCCCCAAGAGGCATCTCAGAAATAGTAAGGTTGAGAAGATAAGGAAATTAAGCAGATGTGGACTTGCTGCAGATGTGAAACAGATACATGGTGTTCAAATTTCCTACCATAGTGCTAGGACTTGCCTGCTCTGTGCTATACTTTGGCATATCAATGTCTCCTCAGGGAAAGCACAGAACTGCTGGGGGAGTGCAGTGAGAGTGCACGATGCAGCAGGAAAGGGGGAGAAAGGCTGATGATCCAGAAGCCATGGACTCCATGGCTTAGTTAAGCTGCCACAGCCTCAGAGACAGCCTTCATCACCCTTCTCTGGTTTGGTGTCCCATGGCTCAGGCACCTTCTCATGCTCTTCTCATGGCTGTCATGATCTCATAGATGAATAACAGTAAGTCCTTATTTTACCCAGATATTTAAACTAGGGCAATATCATGACTTCAGAACACTTTAAAAACCACTATTTCTATTGCAGAGAGGTTTTTTTTAATTGTAATCAGTTTTGTTTGGTAACAGTGCCAGGTATGAGCCAGCTCCACTTTGCTGGGTTCAGGAGAAAGCTGTCATCATCATTTCCAGCTCCTATCTGAGCTTGTAGGTCAAATTGAAAGAAAGGCAAAGGAAATGTATTCATTTATTTCAGCAAATTTTGGGTTAAGTCATAAAATCAAGGCCACTTGTGAAGCCAAACAAGCTGTGTAACACAAATATACTACTTCAGTGGCCTGTGGACCTGAGTGAAAGTGTGCACCTAGAACTCATAGGCACTAGGAGGGACAAGCCAAAGCCATTTGTTCACTGTAATGGGATGTCTGAGTGTTCTTCCACCACCTTCTCCACAGGTCAGTGCATATTTTTTTTGGGGAAAATAAAACCCACTGCTAAGTGCCCCACCAGTTCCTCATATACAGCTTCACTGTTACAAGCTGACACCCTTTTGCATAACATTTCCCCACCTGCACATGATCGCAAGAAAAACAACAACCCAACAGACATCATTTAGCATAGATTGCTGCAGCAGTTTCACACAAGTTATCTGACCTTGCACAGAGGAGCTAAAGGAGCCCTCCCATAATCTCTTTCCTCAGCTGTGCTCTGTGGGCAGTAGCTGACCACCTTTTCCTATTTGTAAGGTAAAATAGGCAATTTCAGTGTTGTCTGAATACCCCTTGCCCCAGCTTGGGAAATTTTTCAGCTTGGATGTGGTTTAATAGATTTCCTTTCCCCTGCTCAGCTCACAGCAGAAAATAAATCAGGGTTGTCATCCCTGAATACCATTTCATGCATTTTCTCCCTCCCTGTCTCAGTCATGCAATTAAAAAGCCCACTATAACTAAAATCAAGCCTGCAAGATAATCTATGGAAGTGTATTAATACAAGACCAACACTATTGCATTCCCATTTGTACTGCTTATAAAATCAACCTGACTGACAAATGTCTAACCCTGCAAGTTACCTCTCCCCTTTCTTCCAAACACTATATGTTCTATTTTCCCATTTTCCACTCAACTAAACAAGTGAGATGTTTCTAAAATAGGTCATGACATGAAAGTATGGTTTTCTAAAACAAGTCTTTGCCAGAAAACCAAATTTTGCTGCTGTGTTAGAGTGACGTCTAGCAAATTTTGAATCTTATAGTGAATCTTCTAGCCAAATAATCTAATTTCAATTTTTCATGTGTTGAATGTTCCTTCACTATTTTCCTATAATTTTCCATTATTTTCAAATTGTTTCTGTAACAATGTTTTTCAATAAAAACATCCTCAAGATTAAGGGGGGGGGAGGGGGGAGGGGAATGAATTAAAACTGTATTGTTTCTAGGGTGAGATTCCGATTATAGCAGATAGAGGTATTTATTTTTCTTAAAACTTCAGCACTTAGGACCTTCCTGGTGTATATATGAGCTTATTTGGATCTTAACCATTAATAGTCATCTGCAACTATAATTTGGTTTTGGTAAAAAGACCAATGATAAAGTCACCATAAACAACAAATGAGAAAAAGTAGGATGAAATCATGGGGTTTAATGCAGACTTGCTTTTATGAAGACATCAATCATAACCGCTAAGCTGAGGAAGGAACAAACAAGTACCAGAAAAAGCCTGGGCCATTTTTTTACACTGAGGTGTGGAAGAGACAAGGAAGTCTCAACTTGAATTACAAGTTTGTGCACAAGGAAATTCTAGCCTGGTATTTCTGTGCCTACCTCTTACTCAAGTCTGGGAGCAAAGTCACAGCCTTCTTTCAAGGAAGGGAGTGCTGCATAGCAGTAACAGGTCAGCAGCAATGGATTTCAAATATTAGGTAAAATGAGGTGCAGAATCCCTTTCCTTCGTGTACCAGAATTATGTTCTTTGCATATAGTTCATTCATACCCAGAAATTCCTGTTTTGCAACAGAAAGAAACCACTTCTAAACATGAAGGTTAACAAGTGATGAGCAGGAAGGAGGATGTGAATCAGAGCTACATACAAACCTGGAATCCCTGTTCCCTTCAATAATCAGTTACTAGGCTGGCTATTCCTGACCTCCTAAATCTCAGCTGAAATCACACCTTATCAAGGGAATAATTACAACAAAGGGAGAAATTGGGAGCTCTACCTTCCTTAAAACAAGACAAGACAAATTGTTAATAAACAAAATATTGAGTTTTCAAATGCCATTGTTTCTCCTTACTGTACTGAAAATGAAGTTTATTTTCAAGCATAAGAGCATTCCTTAAGACATATACCTATAACTGTCTTGAATTTGTATTTCCAGTACATTTGGAGAGTTTCATAATTTTTTTGGTAATATTCTAGCTGCCATTCAAACTTCAAATAATGAATAATGTAAAAATCAATTGCCTTGAAGTTTATTTATAAAAATCCATTGAGTCAGGGTAACCTGGCTCAATTTTTTTCCCCTCTCATTCCAGTTGTTCAGGAACTTTTTTAATCCTCAGGCTTCTGGATAATTTATATACAGCAACCAACTTACAGACTTAATTTGATCAAACAGACTGATACGATTTTTTTTTTAGATAGCTGCAACATGCAATCCTGACAGATCTGAGATCCTCTGAATGGTTTCAGGAGAATCTCTTGGGACAATATTGTTTTTTATAGCTTCTTAGCTATGAAAAATCCATACTCAAACCACGCTGAGGGATAATGCACACTTCAGACAAGTTTGGATAGTGGCCTCTGACGGCAGACCAGCCATTTTACCAGTGCTACAATAGCTCTATTGAATAAGGCTGTTGCTTTTCAAATATAAATGCAGTAAAACACCTTTACTTACTATCACCTCTAGTTATGTAGAAGCTACAGTGTGCACTCCAATGGACTTCAGGAGCTTTCATGTAATTGCTCACATATTACAAGAATAAAATTGTATTTCATGTAACATAACTGTAAACTTTTTCAAATATATTGTATCTTGGCATTGCAATCATGAATGTCTAAACAAAGTGACTTCTGCACGTCTTTGATACTTTCCAACCTGCAAGCAGAGCAAAGTTGCAAGCTGCATTTCCATTTATGAGCATTTTCTCAGCTGTTTGGCACAAGCACTTTGCAAAGCAGATTTTTCTTACCCAGGATAATGTGCACAGATTTAAAAATTATAAGGTTTTGTTCTTTTTTGTTAATATATAAAAAAGTAGCAATTTACTATAATTGCAAGTCTATCAAATAATACTGTTTGATTCACAGAGAAACTAAAAACCTAGTCACTTCTCAAATTTCCCTTCTGCCTTTTTCACAATTGCAAAAATCAGACTGCATGAAACCATCTATATGCACTGTGAAAACACTTCTGAGCCTGAAAACTGGTAGAGGGAAAAAGTGGTGCAATGCCACTAACTTCAACACAGCAAGCCTTTGAAATCAATCAAGCAAAGAGAAACTAAGGCTTTTTCATCAAGAGCTGTAAACATGTTGGCATCATTGCCCAGAAATAACCCCAGAATCATGACTCTAACAATTAGTTTCTACACCAGTGAGTAGCCAGGCAAAACAGAAACTTGATGGAAATGTTTGGAGCTTTTGTTTCTTTTAATCAGTTTCGAGTAGTTTCAGTTTGTTTTGCCCTTTAAAAACACAATTTTTAGTCCTTCCCTGACTCAGCGATAATCCTGTGGGACTACAGAACTCATGCACATACATCTAGACTTGTACTCTAAACCAGACTTTGGTGAGGTCCTCTCACAGTATCACTATGGTTTTTATCTTTAGTCCTCTATTAAAGAGAAGAACTTGCCTCTGATCAGTTCACAGTGCCGGGGCAACACCAGTTGTGCACTTTTCTTAGAGCATATCCTGGTTCTGCCTTCTTCAGGGACCAGAGAGGCTGGCTGCCTGCATGACCAAGGTGAAGACAGCAAATCTCACTGCAGACAACCTAAGGCTGTAGATTATGACCAGGAAACACAGAATTCTGGCTTTGTGATGTTCAATTTCCCTTTCCAAAAGAAATCAAAAAATAAACAATATAGAAATAAGGTATCTCAGTGTTCCTTCTGGCATAACAATCCTTGCTGAGACAGCAATGCCACAGCACACCTAAAGTGCAGCTCCTTCAAGACCTTGAGCTTGCTCCATCTCTAGTATCCTGACATTTACCCAAAGCAGCACCACTCAAACCCTCACCATCCATCATCACAGGGTGTTGAGGCATCTTGATTACAGTCCCCAACAGCAAAGTCTACTGCTGCACTTGAGCCAGACAGCTTGATGCCAGCCCATAACTGGTACAGCTATCTTCTTGTAAGTAAAAATGTAAGAATGCACCAGGTATAAAAGAATTGCTAGTGTAGTAACCATTGGCAAATCATCCTTCATTTATCTGTACATGATTATTAGAGCTGCCTAGACATGTGATACACAATGATACAGAAAACACTAGCATGGGGTAAAGGTAATTTTTTGCCTGATGGGCAATAAAAACTTTGTTTTCCCCAAAGAAATCAGATCTACTTAATACAGAAGAAAAAGCCAACCCCCTAATTTTCTCTGAGTTGACTTAAACTTCCCTCTCAGCACTAATCCCATCTTCTTATTTGATGATGTACATAAATATCATACCAAAGGTTCCTCCGTGACTTGCTATCTTATCTGGAAATTAGAAACCAATAAAAACTAACAAGAAAAATTCTGTTTCCAGCAAAGCCTTTCCAAGAAAGACAGCTGGAAAAACCTCTTGACATCTGAACTGAAATCCACCCCAAAATGTATCTGATACACAATTGGTAGGCAGCTCCTCCAGTAGGGAAGAGGATTTTCTTGGTTTGTATTTCAGGGTTTAAGTTTTAATCAGATAGTACTCCTAAAACTATATTCATTTCCACTAATTAACATATTAAGTGGTAATTCCCACAGATTAAGCCAAGAACTGAATCACCAAAGAAGAGTTGTTTACATAGGCCCACAGGTTCTATACATGACAGGGTGGAAGAATAAGACATTGTCAAGGTGAGAGGAAGATAATTTCCTTTTGTTGTTCATTAAGCTGAACATCCCCATTTTATCCATGCAGGGCATTTGTTATCTACTATTCTAATACTTTTTTTTTTTTTTTTTTAGAAAAGCAAAGAAAAAAAACAACCACCAAACTAACCAAAACACACCAAAACCACAGAAACCACCACAAATGCATAAATCAGCACATAAATCTGTCATTTTGCTATAGCCTGGTTGCTCAGAACCACAGAGAAATCCCTGCTTCCTTTAAATAATCAAAGGAGAAGTTGGTTTGGAGGCTTCAAAGCATTTGAAGTCCCAGTGCCCACTACTGAGATACTAAATAACGTAGTGTAATGTAGTGTAAGAGGACGTTCTGCTGCGCAGCAAAGTAATAGGTGGAAAGACACTGAGCTGAAGGCGGCAGTTGAGGTAGGACTGCAAGAAGATTCTCGGGATTATTTTTGAATGTTTTCTACAAAGTCTCCTCTCTGATTTTTTGATGACTAAACAAAAGGCATCAGAGAATTACATGTATACAGCTGTGCTTTCTGCCCGGTGCTGACCCTCTCCTGGGGAGTGGCAAGTGGGTTTAGACTAAGGCTAAGCAGAGGACTCCAGACAAAAATGTCTGACAGCAGCTAAAGCACCAAGCACACTTCTGCTATTTGCAGTCTCTAAAGCAGGCATAAATAGCACAGGGTGTGCAGCAATACACTTCAAGAGTGGCTGGTTGGTCTCCAAGTGCAATGCCTTCCCTCATAGTGCTGGCAAAATGCTGAGGCACTGGCAAATACAGGTTCGTGAGGGCAAAAGGAGTAGAAACATGACAGGTAGGAAAAAGCCAACAGCTGAAATATTCTTAATCTGAGCTCTTTAATTTCTTAAGTCATAATAGTCAGAGCCTTGGCCTAGTGAGAAGTTTTCAGCACTGGGGAATTAAAAAAATACAAGATGACCTAGCATCCCCCCAGTATGCTTTTTTTACCTGGCTGTGCTGTCTTGGTACATCTCCTCTGGACTGCCTATGTAAAAGCAATCCTCACCTGCTGGGATTTTTCAGATTCCTATTAAAGGTACCCACAGGGAATGCCAACACATCAGAAAATGTGACAAACTCTGAATCAGATTTTACTTTGAGTGCAAGAGCACATACTACTGCCTAAAACACTAATTAAAAAGAGAAATATACTGTATTTGGTATGAGACCAAGACAAACTCTACTCTTAGAGAGCTAGAATAAATCCATTGCCTCCTGGATTTTCATATGCACACAGGAGAGTAGGACTTTGCTTCAAGATCATTATTTCTGACAGAATCATTGTTTATGTAAAGGTGGGCTGAGGCATTACTGGGCCACAGGACCCAATTTGCATCCTGATTAGCCTGAATCACAAATATGAGCTCACATCCCAGATACACAGAGGAAAGAGTTCAGGTTACATTTCTACATCAGAGAAGCAGATAAAGAGTACTCAGTTTGAAAGCCAGTGTGCCAAGACTCAAAAATCCATCACACAAATCAGCAAAGAAAGCCTATTCAGCCTGCTCATCTTGTTTGTCAGCTTGAACATGAATCTTGAGAAATTCCTTAAGCTGTACAACTCAAACTACTCCCTTGTTCCAAGGTAACAATTTACTCTAAATGATAAATTACACAAATGAGGTAGAGGAGCAGAGGGTGCTGGAAGTGGACACCTTTTTTCTCCTAGGCACAGCAAATTGTTCCCAAGTGATTCCACAGCTCCGATTAAAATATCAGTTTCTGAAACACACAAGAGCACACTGTGAAATCTGTTTTATCTGATACTATACTAAGAAAGGCAGCTTTCATTGCAGAGAAATAAACAGCTCAAGTCCAGCTTGACTTCACCCAGCTGTGATGATTCCCAGGAAAAAAACACAGCCTTACATTTCCTTTGCAGTGGTGGACTTCAGCCTGTACATTTATAAGGTAAGAGGGAGAGTTGCTTGCAATACTTTTGAACAAATCAAGAAAAAAACCCCTACTACCCATAGAAAAGATACTCACATTATATGGTCTGTACCACTAACTATAAATATTTAGGGGGCCTTATACTGAAAAAAACAACCAAACAAACAAAAAAAGCCAACAAAAAAGTCCCCACAATCTAACAAAAAACCCAGCAACATTTACCAACAAGATACCCCACCAGTCCCCCCAGGATCACAAATGAGATAAACAAAACGAGTTGTTCCATTGCTGTAGAGTCAGTGAAGGCAGACATGAATTTCCTTAGGTAAAATCAGTTATTTTCTTACATTCTCGTATTGGTCTTGTGTTTCCACTGATCAAACAAAGTGCTTAAAGAGCTGATGACATTAATTTCAAACTTCATCACCAAAAGCACAGTGAGGACAGCAAGTTGCTTAATTTGGAGACACCTTGATCCAAGAAATTCAGTTCATAAGGTTGTAGCTGGCAAAACTGGAAAGCAGACAATGTTTAGTTTTACATATTGTGGTTTTATTGTACACAGTGCTTCTGCAGGTCTGCCACCCTCAATGGTAGTCTATGCTAGGTACTAAAAGAAAGGCCAGAAATAGTCCCTGCTATAAAGATCCACTGAGCCAAACCACAAGGTCTTTACATCAACCTTTGTTCATTGCCACTGATGAAGGCTCTCATCCATAGTTCCCATGCCTTCCAAGAAGTCAAAACCAGTGAAAAAACAGTCCAAAGACTGATTTTTAAGTCTTTGTTTATCATATGATGCCAGTGAGTACCACTTAAGCAGTAAATTCTGATAGATCAAAATAAAGCTCAAAACATCACATTGGAGAACCTACTGAGGAGCCAGCATTTCCTCAAAGCTAGTGCTCTCAAGTGAGGGAGCACTCAACATAGACTGAGTTCAGAACAGACACACATTGTCCAGAAACAACTGGTTGTGGAGCAGAAAAGTGTAATTCTCTAATTTACATCAGCTAAAGGTCTATTCACAGGAATGAACAAGGTGGGCAAGAAACTGCAAAACACAAATGAAGATGTGTTTACGTAGTTCTGGAGGAAAAGGATTCCAGTTTATTCTCTTGCATTTAAAGAAAAACAAGATTCTTGTAAAAGTGCCTTTCAACTATCATAAGAGCATTTCTACTTGTAAGACACTAACTAAAGCACTGTCAAGACAGTATTACTTTAAAATCCACAGCATAACCACATCCTGACCAGCCATGGTAAAGATGCAAATATCCCACAGGGTCATTTAACTGATCCTGTTCCCAATATGTGCCTTGTGACCCTCGTGAGAACTGTTCCTTTAAGATTTCTTTCATCATTTCTAACATATTTTCTAACTTCTGTTTGGCTCAGGGCTGATATTTAATAACATGAAGAACAAACACAAGTGGGCTGCCAATCTGCCACTCAACAGCTTCTGCTGACAGAAGTGAAACTGAACACAGCAGGCTGGAGCTGACTTTGCAAAGTTTGACTTTTTTTTATAATTATTTCTTCTTCTTAATTTGAAAGATGGGCTTGAGTTTCCTCTGTCCTTAATTGAGCATGGTACTCAACATGCAACTTGAGAGTTCACATCATGGTAAGACAGCTACCCAATACACTTAGAGTCATAACTAAGAACTCCATGTTAATTACTGTCATTAATATATAAAGACAGAACCCAAGTAGTTTGCCAATATATGTCTTCAAAACTACATTAAGATTTAGAACTACTCTACTTCTAATAGTTACAAACAATCACGTATGAGAAGAAAAAAACAAAACAAAACAAAACTAAACTGCCTGTAGTCATTTGTACCAACAGAATTAAGCACCAAAGAAAAACAGCAAGCTGAGTAGAAAATTAGATAGAAATTGGAAATCAAGTTGTAACGGGTAATGGTTTATGAAGGAAGCAAACAGGATAGAAATGATGCTTCTTGTTCTCCATCTCTATCAATTACATAGATGAAGGAATAGGAAACCGCAATTCACAGGTTGGCCTAAATATTAGCATAAGAAGAGATATTGGGCTGCAAATGCTGTCCTGGCAACACTTTGACACTGAAGGCTAGCAAATAGAATACAGGTAAGTGGAATTTGCATAATGGAAGTTAAATATTAATTGCAACCGCAAAGAGCAAATAATGCAGACAGTAGATATTAAAAGGATTAATGAAGTGTAATAGATTGTTTCTCCCCACATGCTTTGTTAGAGCAAGAAAATGGGAGAGAGTAAGGTGTTTGGCTCACTGCAAATCCTGTCTAAACTATGCTACACAATAAACAAAATAATCTATACTTATTGTACTAAATTTACTTTGGGCTCGTTATTTATGGGAAGATATTTCAGGGAAAGAAAAAAAAAAAAGAAAAAGAAAAAAAGCAAGTGTAGGGTATGTGTTACTGCCAAATAAAAATTACCACAAACTATTCTTTCCTCACTGTTTTAAAAGACATAACATTAAATGCTTAATAGTGGTTAGCAAAAAGTACATATTGTTATTAGCAGGTTCATTATTTCCTCTCACAGGTGTTTATTTACAAGAGTTTCCTTAGGTTAGGGTAAATCATATCCATTCCCCATACTGCTAAGTAAATACATTTGTGATTATTACTGATGGGAAGAATTGCATGATAGCAATGCAGAGCAGGGATCATAAAGAAACAGTAAGACTCACCAAGCTATATGCAGACACAAATACAAGCAATGGAGTTGTTAACACCTACGAAGCATACAAATTTGGTGCTCCTATTGTGTAGTGTAACATTAGGGTCAAGCACATGAAATAGAGAATTGTACAGCTCATTTAAAACCCTTAGACATTCCTTTTAATGCAGCATTAAAAAAGCTTCTACCAGAGCCTGAAATACAATATTAATATGGTAAGCCATTCTAGCCATAATAGTGCATTGTCATTTTTAATAGGGACAGGACTAAACCCTAGGAAAGTTATTTTCATATTAACCTATTCCTCCTCTTCATCCACCCTCCCCTCCCCGATCTACTTGCCTATGGATTGTTTTTCTATGTCTGGACTATTCCTATTCCATTCTCCCCAGTTCTTCAAATTGCTGGTCAGAGTGTGGTTTAAAAGCAAAAAAAAAAACAAAACCAAAGATAAAAATAAATAAAACCACGCATACAACACAGGAAAAAGGGAATTAATAAAACTCAAACACCAGTATGTTATTTCATTAAGGTTGTGGTTTTGTACTGAAAAATCTGAATTGTAACAAAAAGTCCATCTCCCCCTCCTCCTCAATCTACCTTGCTAAAACTCTAATGTTAAAAAGTAGTGCTTGAACTAAAATTAGAGACCTGTGATACAGCTCTGATGATACTGATTTCTGTTTCTCATGCTTAAATAGGCAAAAATTCCTTCCTTGCTATATTGCCAAACTGTCAATTTTTGTTACAGAGTTACTGCTTCTCTCAAGAGGTATTAATTCAGGAACAAAGAAAGAAGAAAATTTGCAAATTCTGGAGTACAGATTTGCTCCTTTATAAATAAATTCTTTTATGTCCTGTGTCATGGACATACCACTGGAAGATGAGCCAAGATGGTTGCTTCTACTTTAAAAAGAATAAAAATAGCCTTTGGAAAATAAAGTGGTTTTTGTTTTTGTGGGATTTTTTTTCTAAATAATCTACTGTGCAGTTAAAAATCTATGCAGGTACTTCTTTACAGGACTGGCATAAAAAATGGTCCTGTACAGAACTCAGAATGCATGCTTTGTATTTTTGCTAATGAATGACTCAGCTAGTAATAGAAGTGTTGATAGACAACGGTGAAAAAGAGTCCTAGTCAACTGCAGATTGTACTTGTATCCAACACAGTGTAGTTTTCATGAGGCATTGCAACCCCAGGCATAGTATATCACCTGAAAAACATGAATATGATTACAACTCAGTCAAAAAATTGCGCTACAGACCACCCTTCAAATAGAAATGTATATTAAAAAATCCATTTCTTTGCATTAGTTGAGCTTCTAGATTTTATCAATAGTTGGGTCACAGCCACCAAGTCAAATTTGCAGCTGATATAAATCAACATGACCACTGGAGCTCCACATTATATCAGAAGACTGTTTACATCAGTCATAGTGAATGAAGATGAGTAAAGTCTCCAGTAATGCCAGGTGGTCACCAAATTTTCATTCCAAAGGGAAAGGGATGTGTAATAGAGAATAAAAAAGTTGATTGAGCAGAGACTATAAATGACTATAAAAAGCCATTGACCAAAAGGGTTGGACTAAATGAACTTTAAAGGTCCCTTCAAACTCCAACCATTCTATGATTAAATCCTAATTAGGAAATATGCTTCTGAAAACGTATTTCAATTTAACAGTCTGCAATTTATGTCTCTACTTAAACTAAGCATCTTGATATCCTTCAATATCAGAGACTAGTAGCAGATCAACAAATGATTTTGACAGCAGACCAACTGCTGCCCAAAGCCTATTGGAAGTGTCACGTACTCATTTAGGTCAGGTGTGTAACTTTCAATAGGCTATGTTTTGTCTGATTTTTTGCAAGTAATGGACTTGGCTGCCTTTTGTTACCCTTTACATACTGTCCCTTACAATCAATTACAAAAACTATGCATACTGAATGAAGGATAAACGATTTACTGTACATTGACAAAATTTGTCTTATGGACAGAAATTTCAGAAAGCATCATTGCTAGTATATGATTTGTAAATGGAAACAAAAAGAAACATTGTACATTGCAATAGTAACATGAATCCTACAAAAAAGAAAACAAGTATTTGAAGTATCCGTAGAAATGTGCAGCATAGATAGAACATCTTCCTATATTAACAAGCGTGATGACAAAAATGCCAACACCCTGAAACCTGAGCTGCAGGTTTCTGCTAATTGATCCCATTTCTATCCCTTAAAGCAATTAAAGATTTTTGAGCATGAGACCATAAAACAAATTTATCCAAGATATAATTGAATAGGCAATTGGGTCACAGAGTAAGCTCTTGCACAGCCAAAATTCTTCACTCAGAAGAGAAGCAAGTCTCCCGTGCAATCTTTTGCAAACTCATTCTCATCTCTGTAAACATCTCCTCTATCCAAAACTTTTCTCTACATGAATAATGATCACTTTTTGGTTTTGTACGCAGGTTCATTCCAGTGATTTGCTGTCTATCAAAGATGGAGCAGGTCAGAGTTTCTGCTTATATTCTTTCATTAATGCAGGGGAACAGCAACTTAACAATGAAGAAAGGACACCACCAGTGACAATGTTTCTATCCTGATATTAACATACCTGTACATCTGTGTTTAGGGGACATTCGGGAAAACAATGAGAGAAACACCTTTCTGAATACCAGTAAACAACATTAAGTTTATCCACATATTCTATACAGAGAAAGTGAGAAGCCATAAATGAGTCTGGATACATGGACAAGCCCTGTCAGACCCAAATGAATGTTCAGAAAAATGTTATCAAGTTCTTCCTCACAGAATTCCTGCATACAACGATTGTATGTTGCAAGCACAAACTCATGAAATCTTGCATTCACAGAAAACCTTGATTTAATAATTCTGGCCCATGCCCTCAAAAGCTTTACTTATCCATATGAATACCCCATTGCTTATGTCAAGTTGAATTATGATCCAAGACAATTTTCCTGTGTATTTCCTACACTTTCAGCTCATGGATTTTTAGATACCACACAAATCAAGCAGGCATAAAGATTAATCCTGCATTGAGAGACTGGCAAATGTACCCATTTATTTAAAATTTGTTCACATGGCTAGATGCAGTTTTGTAAAGGTGTCTCATAGGACAGGATTAATCCAGCCCTTCCCTGGTAAACTTCATTATACTCTAACACTGCAAAGCACCTCATCAAAACTCAGAGACAACGCTGAGCTGTTGAAGTCTTGGCTCTGTTCTCATGCTGAGAAGATAAGGGATTAGAAAGCTTCTTACATCTAAAAATATCTCTCAAACATTTTTCCCCGATTAAAAAAAGAATAAAAAAATTCAACACACTCCTAAAGAGATAGTCAATAAATAATATGATCTCCAAGCAGCAAGTGTTCCATGTATTCCTGTGTGAAGTACCATAGACATTTGTATTTTGTTAATAACCTAATTCAAGACAGGATGTAAATAGCTCATGTCTATTTTAGATCTTCAAAGTTAAGTTTTATTGCCAATTTTGTCCACTGATCTTCTCTTTTCTCTCCCACATGTCAAAAACACAAAACCAAACAGAAAAACCCCAACAAAACAAAACAGAAAACAAAACAAACAAAAAACCACAAACAAACTAACTCACACACACACAAAAAAACCCAAACAAAAACAACCCTGCCTCCTGTGAAGGGAAAGGGGAACAAATGATATTTGTTTAGTCCGGATTAAACTCTCTTCTTTCAGCAGTCAGCAAGGGCTGACCATACCGTAACGGTCAGTTTCTCTCTTCCAAGTAAGAATCAGACATCAGAGTATCCCATCTAGATAGTATCTTACTCTCTTTCATTAGATGGTTTCCTCATGTGACCTTCAGCTTCAGAATTATATAGCCTGTTTGAGCACTCACCATTAGCTACATCAAAAACATCCAGAAAAGGACTCCCAGCGGAGTCCTTTAAGTAGAAACGAAGCCAATGACAGACACTGTTTGCCTCTTTCCAATACCCAAAAATATGTGAATTAGAAATATAAAACTCTCATGACCTTTCTTTATGTTCAGAAAGGGTCTAAACTGACTGTCTCTAAACAAACTGACCAAAAGCTGATGGGGGTGCAGACTTCAGGACAAGAGACTTCCTGAACAACACAGTCTATAATGCTTACCTTTTACCATATTTCTTTTTTTACTGAAGAATCTTGTCTCCAGCAAAACTTGAGCTCCTCTTTTATACAGATACTGAAATACAAATTTAGGACCTCCATTAGGAAAAAAAAAAATCTGTCATTCAGACATCTTGCCAGTTATCCTTAATGCTCTAGGATCCATTTCCAGTTAATAAAATAATCTACTGTTGTCTTCTGGACTTGGAGGCTTTTTGTATAAAGATAAAGTTGAAGAGAAATGAAAGCAGAATGGTGGATCATCTTTTTTGGTAAGGTTAGATTCAAATTTTAATTTAGCTATAAGTCCTCAGCTACCTCAGGCCACAAAAACTGAATGTGAGCTTAGACACTAATCTAATGTCCATTCTCAGTACTGATCTCAATATTTTTAAGACAAGACTGACTTTAATAATGATATCAAGCCCTGAAATTCCCTGATTACATGGGCAATAATTTGTCCTCATGAGTAGCCTTTCTGCATCCAGTAAATTTTGTTTTGCCACCAAAATAACTCTACTGCCTTGGGAAGAGTTAATGTATGTAGGCAACACAGTGCTAGCAATTTAGTAGAACTCATCATCTGAGACATGAATCAAGGGTCTTCAAGATTCTCAAACACTAGGATATAGAGTACCAAAAGCTTTGTAATCTAATTTTACCCTGTTCTGTGTGTTCATTGTAGATTACCAAAACTGTGTTACAAACATCAAACAAGACTTTTGTGAAGATGAGCCCACAGGGACAAATATTTGCACTCCAAACTGAAACTCCACTGAAACAGCTGGAACCTCTGTGTGCCTTTGCAGAATTCTGGCACATAGTATTCAGCAGCAAAGGTCTGCCTCAGACAAAGTTGACTTCATTAGCTGGCATATTGCAGCCGTCATTTGGGATTCTCTCTTCCTTATTACCTCTGTCGACTCATAAGAGTTTTTAAAGTCTTGAAGATAACACCAGGGCCCCTGTTTAAATCCTCAACTGTCTTAAATTTTAAAGGGAACTAACTTGAAGAGACAGTTGCTCCTTCAATAATTAAATGATGTTTCACTCGCTGCAAAGACTGAAATTGAGTATAATAGTCTAACAAGATAAAGGACATCTGGATTTTTTCATATATGTGCATTTGTATAAACAAACATAGGCATCTTCATTAGTCTTCCAACCAATACCTTTGAAAAACTGAGTTGCAAACAGTACAGAATAACTGACTTCATCCACTTCATCCCCTAGTGAAATTTTTAGGTTTCATGGGTTGTATAAAATCACTGTAAATGATTAATTCCAACCACACCTGCTGGGCATGGTGAGAAGACAGCAAAAAGATAAGCAACTGTAGTTATGCAAATCTCTGGGTTTATCTTATCTTTTAACGACAATGCAGCTACACCAAGTTTTATACTATGAAGTATAAAAAGGGAAATGTCTGTTGTAAGCAATCACGATGAAAGGAAAAAAAAAAGGAAGCTTTATAACCTTATATGTTATGTGCATAAAAGTATTTTAAAGACATTTGATCTCTCTTGCAAAAAGAGCCCGTGCAATCATAGTCTTAAGTCTTCAAACTTAGTTGTAAGAACTGCAATATCTGACTTCTTCACAGTCTTCTTCCTCTCAAAGCAAATTTTTAAAAGCTTATTTCCAATCTTTGTTATTTCTACTAGCTCCTATTAGGCCTGTTGATTGTCATAAGAGATGTAGGATAAAAATCCAGCTCAGCTGAGCCATTGTTAAAAAAAAAAAAAGCTATTGATTTCAACGAAGCAAGGTTTCATTCACGGTCAAAGGAATTAACGTCTTGGTGGGGGCCTATCATCGCTGAACCTCTCCGCTACCTTCATTTTCATAATGTGAAAGGATCTTGTTCTTTTCTTTAATGCTTAGCTTTCAGGCTGAACCTAGCCTTACTTCCTCACCCACCAATACCATTCCAGGAAGAACCACTGACTCCTGATTTCTTCCACACTAACACAAATGGGTATTCATGGATAACCAGTTTCACATGGTATGCAACCCACTTTCCAGATGACTTAGTTACAAACACCATCCCACATGCTTTGAGCTTCATGGAACAGTTAACACAAAGCCTGTGCTTGAATCCACAAACCAAAAATAGCACGGCACTTTCTCTTCAGTATTTTACTTCTTTTTTTTTTTTTTTTTTTAATTTATTTTATTTTTTCCTAGTAATCACTAAAGCAACCTTACTGTTACACAGAAATATAACTCTTGGAGTTAATTCTTTATAGAAAGAGCTGACAAGAGTGACATTTACAGTAAAATTAAGTTTGTGTAGTAGTGTAATGAACAGCCTATATCGGCTTCCTTAATGCTAAGGATAATTTAAATCAATGAGGTTAAATTATCTGAGAGCAATGTTAGAAGATGCAATACATGCTTTAAATATCCTTTTGTTAAAGATCCTGGGTTAATCAATCATTAAAAATTGTGTCCCATTTGAAAAACTTGTCACTAAAAAAAATCAACAAATGTAGATATGACGAATCCTAGTTTTAGAAATATAGTTGAGTAACCTGAGATGCTACTCTGGACTGACTAATGAAAGCCAAGAAGAAACATCAGGAAGCACTAATATTTTCTGAAATGCAATTTGTGAGAGGATTATGCAGCTATTTACTTGAATTCATACTATTTATTTATTTAAAGACTATGGATAACTTGAACATATGAAAACCAGTATAAGTGACCGCATATCAAAATCAACAACAAAAATCCAACCTGTAAGGATGCAATCATTATTTGTTCTAAACTCAGTCAGTGAAGAGCTACTACTTTACCTATGTGGCCAACCCCAAATCACAGAAAATTAAATAAAATTTATCAGCCTTTTTTACTACAAATAAATAGTGTATGAGAACAAATTTTTATTTTACAAATAAACAACAAGGTTATTTGCTCAAGTTCTGTAAAAGTAGTAACAAAAATAGAGCAAACTGTTGATAATAAAACTTATTTGAAGATAAAAATTTGTTTGGCAGTATTTGTAGTTATTTATACAGGTTATTGCCTGTCAATAGCAATGAAGATTTTGTATACCAGCCTCTTAATATTTTTAGGAAAAAAAGCAGGAATCCTTTTTTATCCCTGGACTGGATACTGCTAACTCTGTGGTTTCTGGCAAGTCAGTTAACTTATTCTCCTTCATTTTCACATCTTTATAAAGTGGCAGTAATCCTCATTGGTTGAAAAGGTCATGAGGCTGTAGTAATTTAAGAATAGTGCTTAAAGGATTAAGCACTTGCAGATAAAAATTAAATAATGTCTTACTTACTGGTGATTTCCATTTGGTTATCTTACCTAAGATGTAAGTCAAAAATCCCAAGGACTGATCAGCTTATTTAAAAAGAGCAAAACATTTTCAAGATGTAACAAAACTGTGAAGGACTGTGTATAAACATGACAAAACTCTTCATTTATTATCACTAAGAATAGTAATATTCTAATTTATGATATATTCTGTTTCTGCAGGTTGGCTAAATATATTATTTTTGATATACAAAGTTGTATAATAAACTTAAGTTTATTATACAGTGCTGTATAAATGCAAAAACAAGTTTATAAATGATTTCAAATAAATATATGTGTGTATGTTCTTGTGTTGGAAAAACAGGGAAAACACGAATCCCCTGCAGTTAAAATAAGACTTCTGGGGTTCCGTTTAATTTGAGCTCTTTCCCAAAATCAGCAGTACATAAATATTATTAATTAAGTTCTTTTGATATTAGAAAGGGTTTTCATGGATTTCCCATGTAAAAAGGGTTGCAAACAGATAAATAATCTTATAAGATAATGCCAGTCTTAAGGTCTAAGTGACATAAAGAAGCATCCAGAGCAATATTTTTTTATGTAATTGAAGACATTTTAATATAATCAGTAGAGATCAAAAAATGTGCTCTGAATTTGAAATGAAAAAGTTATTTTAGCAATTGTTGCTCTATAGGACTAAGTAATTTTGAATAGTATGTCATGTTTGCAACAAAATTCTCAGCACAACCAACTTCGCTGTGCGGGACTTTTCTTTTTTCTTTTTGATGGACCTACAGAGAAACATTTATTAGCTGCAAGTTTGTAACTGATCTTGTATCTGGTCTGGTATTGCTAAAACAGATCAAACAAATTTTAATGTTGTCTAGGCTAGATTCTGTCATGAAACATGTATGTTAGCTTGCAAACCAGCAGATGCAGGGAAAGTGAAAACTCCACAAAGTGCTTGGAATAGCCTGTGAATTATATGCTCATGCAAAGAAGTGAACAGAAGATTGAGACCAGAGCTGTGCAGGTCTGCTGGAAAACCGAAGGCATTAAGTTATTACTGTAACAAAGCAAGTTTCTGCACACAGGACCTAACCTGGGGCCCAGCTGTGTCCCCATGGGCACCCTGTGACACTGCTGTTTATGCAGCTTGGCAGATGGCAGGTCCTTTGGCCTTCCCACCAGTGTGCTCCTCCTTGCCTTGTTTCAGATTGCACTGACTTCTATGTGATTTGAAATAAAGAAATGTATCTGCTCATCATCATGCCTTCACTTAATTTCTTCTTTACTGTCTGCTTCCCATTAGTACTTCTCTACTCCCTCCACTATCACCCCTGGAGGAGACTTCTCTGAAAAACCTCGCAATGGGTAGAAGTGGTGGTTAACAGCAGAGCTCTAGCAGAAACAGAATCCCTCTACCATAGAAAAAAAGTCTATGTTTTGTATCTCTGACAGAATCCAAATGCATTAATTATGACTGTTAATTAAATTTAATTAATCCACAAGATTAAGTTCACGGCAGTCTTCTGCTCCCCTCCGTGTTTGCCTTTGGTTTTGTGAGCAAAAGCACTTCAGAGACAGACAAAAAGAAAGCCCCAATTCTTTGCTTCCTTCCTGAAGTGCATCTAAAATCAATCTTCTATTTGTCTATATATACAGTTATATACATGCAGATATATACATACATATATGCATGTGTATGTAACATACATATATATATGTGATGGAAATCATCAGTCCCATCTAGATGAAGGCTGTGTCAGAAACAGTGACAGTTATATTTGCCTTTGCGACTATGGGCATTGCTCACTTTGACTTTCCTCCTCCCTCCTTTCTCCCTCTGCCCTTACTCTTCAGATCTACATTTTAGGCTTCCTGTGGTTTTCACTGAATTCACTACATGTCTTTCCACTGAGTTCAGCAAAAAAAGCAAATCATACCTTGCAACTACTTTTCAAAACAGATTATATAAAATAAAATGAAGTGTGGCATCAGAAAAATGTGTGCGAGATAAGTCTACATTTTTACTCTGTGTTTCAAATACTTTACTATTAGGTCCTACAGTGTTCACTTTTATATATGCTTTATCCCTGTAACAGAGAGAAAAAAAACCAAACCACCTTTTCCTCTCTCCATTAAAATCATCCAGACAAGGCTTTTGCACCATTGATGCATTCCTGATGTTTCATTTATGGACTGCACGCATGCACTACATTACACATATCTCTGAAGGGATCTTGTCATTACACATCGGCAGCTGATAATTTCACTCTGACTGGCAAAGAAAACCTTGATTGCCTGAAGTAAATCTAGTATATTACTTGGAGAGTAAGAAATACATGACAGCCAGGCTGAGCATCCTTTAGAAGTAGGCATGGGATTTTTAAGCTACAGCATGTATGTATATAATACCTACATATATATATATATATAAGTATATAGCATATATATATATGTGTGTATTCCATACATTTACCATAATTTC
>JANIJG010025441.1:0-13044 GCA_024611175.1 Megaceryle torquata
AAAAAAAAAAAATTGTATAAAAAAAAAAAAAAAAAAAGGATTAAAAAAAGAGAAAAAAAAAAAAAAAAAAAAAAAAAAAAAAAAAAAAAAGAGAGAGAGAGAAAGAGAAAGCAAACAAAAAAAAAAAAATAAAAATCATGCTGACTCATTCTAATAGAGCCCTGTGTAGAACTGAACATATTTCTGGAGTAATATGTGAGATCATAAGAATTGGATGACAGCCTCTCCAGAGAGAAAGTAGGCTGGTATATAATCAAATCATAGAGCCATAGAAACCAGAAGCTACCATAGGGAAGTTCTTTGTGTCACACTGATGTACAGTGTTGTCACCTCAGTTTTATTCAAGGCAACTCCAACATCTGATGTTCCCAGAATTGCCTCCACTGCAGTTCCACACTTAATATCTCACAAAAATTAGTGAAAAGCAAGTTTCCCATGGCAGTGACTTCTGCACGAACAACTTCAGCGTTAAAAAAAATCTGCAAGGTTTGTCCAAAACTTCCTTCAAAAAAACCTAAGGGTAGATAACATCATGTGTGATACTAACAGCTAAGTTTGAAGCATTTGAGTCTTGTCTTTATAATCAGTGGAGAGAGATGTGGCACTTCCAGATGGTCATTCATTGAATTCCAAATCTTAAATTCTCCTTTATCATCCTCTGAAAATGCCTGTTACTTTTCACTGACTCTGAATGAAGCTAAATCTTAGAAAGTGAATACTCAGGCAGCTCAAATTAGGCAAAAATCCCCCTAGATACAAAAACATTGATAATATTCATTACAAACCATTATTAATCAACTTTTTTTCTAAATTATTAGAGTCAGGAACACAGTGCATAATAATATGTTTTGTAGGAAAATGGCAAAAAAAAAATCTCATTTCACAATTTTCTAACAACTTTTTTGTTCATTAATAATAGAGCTTACTTCAGAAAGCATGATTAAAGCCCATACCTAAACTCTGAAGAACACTTCCTACCTAATTTGAACAATTTTGAGGCAGATCAAATTACTAAATGCTGCATAGATCATTCTCTCAGGTTGTTTTTTGTTTTGTTTTTTAATAGAAAAGATTTATGTAACAATTAGCAATTTGATCTATTGTAAAATATTATTTTTTCTTTTCCATGAAGCATTAAGATTTTAATTTGCAATAACTGTCCAGCAAATGCCAAGTAACTCAATTGGAAATAACAGGGTGAGTCACTGTGTCCCAAATCTCAAGGTCAATCAGTGACCAAGGTAGAAGCAGTTCCTACCACACTGTTTGAACACTGGGTACAGCTGCCCATTCTATGATGTTTCTATGCACGGGGTACAATGAACTCTGGAAGGAATACATGATATGAGTGCAAAGGAATGATATGGCACCCTTACTGAAATATTTAAATCAAACCAGAACTGCAGCCCCACAGTATATTTATCATCAAGTACATATAGCACTTGCTAGAGCTAAAGAGATCCAAAATCTCTCTCCATGCACTGAGGTAAAAGGAAAAAAGTGGTAAGCAGCCTGTCTTAAAGCAGGTCAGGGCACCATGACAAAGCAACATTAGCAGCTAAGGCAGTTCAAAGTCTTCAGTAACAGTACACATAAGCATGCAAAGTCAAAAAAATTACTAATCATTGTCACAATAAAAGTAATGTCAATGTTAACAAAATGTTTTAAATACACAGAATAAATTAAGCCTTAATTCTAACCAAAGAAAGAGAAAGAGCTGACAGGAAGAAAAAAATTCTTCTCAGGTAATTAAGAATAGGAAACAATTGTACTGAACACTGTACTACTATTATAACAAAACAAAAGGGTCACCGTAAAGGAATTTGTAACACTACAATTACAATGTAGGCAAAATATTAAATAAACCTACTTTGTTAGAGAAGAAAGACCTTTAAATTAATCTCAGCTTTAGTCTCTGAATAACAACAGGATGACTCACACTTAAAAACACCAGTCAACCAAAGAGCTATAGATGGCCCAAAAATATGAACAGGTTCACATGAAGAATGGTTTGTATTCAAAACTAAATTTTTCAGTTCCTCTAATTTTAGCACCTGGGTTCAGCTTTCCATGCTGAGTGTCTGAATTAGATTTCCCAGGGAATAATTTAATCTTTACATTTCAGAAACACTTGTTTCTATATTTTATTGTGATTAAAAAATTATTATGGCCACCTCTTTGAGAGTAAATCTTCACACTCCTACAAAAATGCCCTCTCAAGCTGACTTAAATTGCATTTATTAACACTGAAATTCTCTCCCCCCATCTTCCATGCTCTAATCACAACTGTTTCATCAAATATCTGGGTTCTACAAAAAAAAGAAAAAAAAAAAAATTAAAAAATCTTCAATTTTCTGACTACTGGAGCATAAGGTTCATATAAATATGTGTACTGCCTGGTTATATCAAGAGAGGGAATGAAGACTAGTCATAAATAATGAGAAAAAAATTTATTATGTTCTTAACATTTCTTTCCTATGATATGTATGTTGATATTTAAGAGCTGTATACTCTACTGAATGTACAATAATCCCGAATTTTCTATAGGCTCAAATGTGATGCTTGTTCAGCATGATATCTATAACCACCCAACCTCCCAGGGTAATTTAAAATATTATTATAAGAAAAAAACAACAACTTTGGACTTACTCGAAAGTAGTCACTGCAGGCTGCCAGGACTGCTTTATGTGCATGGAATTTCTGCTCTTCAGCAATAAGGGTGACATCACAAAGTATGCCATCGCGTCTTTGTTGGTTCAGGGCTGCCAGGACAGCATCATTATGGGAGCTAGACTGACAAAGCCTCTGACCTGTCAGCATTTCCTGAACACTGAGAGAAGAAAGGGGAAATATTTTGTTAAAATAAATAAATAAAGTGTTGGAAACAAGCAAATTCTGACAAATATAGAAGAATTTTCTGTAATACGAGATTGTTTGATAGCTCTTGGAAAGAAAAAAAAAAAAAAGTCATGAACCCTGTTGAGCAAAAATCTTTATAGGGTATATTCATCACAAGAAAAGCTTAGTACAAAGTATTGCAAAACCTGATTATGTACTTGAATTCAAAAACCTCAACTGTTTGGATTTTCATTTGCTGCACTGGAAGTCAGCTGGACTCAGAATTGATCCCAAATCATTTTAGAATTGAGAAGAATAAAGGACCTGGGTGAATGAAGCACCAGAAAAGTTGCTCAAACTGATTCATTATGGCAATGGAGCATAGGTGGATGATAGAACTAGTCTAAATAGTCCTAAGTAATAAGAATGAAGACTCATGGTCTCAGGTGGCCTATTTAAGTCCAATACTGCATTACTGAATGTTTTCAGATCATTTCAGGTCATTCATGTTTATGAAACATTGCAGGAATTTTTGTTTGTTTTATATTGGGAATGAAGGGTGTTTGCTTGTTTTTCAGTTGCTGAGACCTTCCACCACCTTTGAGTATCTTGTATAAAAATACAAGATTTCTGTGTCATCCAGCCTAAGACTGTCTGATTGCAGCTTCCTTTTCTACAGTAGAAGGAAGAGACAAAATAATTGTTGACACAAACAGAAAGAAATCAAACAAATCTGCAAATCCTTTTTGGCACAAACCAATGTAGTTTGTTTGAGTTTATTGCAGTTTATCTGGGAGACTATACCAATTTATATTGATTGAGAATCTAGGCCTTTACAGAAGGTGAATTTACAACTTACACAATGAAAAATTTGAAGTATAAACAAGGCAAAGGACCCAAAAACTGCCAGATATGTTTCTCATTGCTACAGTGAAGGGGCAAAAAGAAAGCAATATTTTGTAGATTTTAACATGGATATCTATTAAATAATATGAATTACTAATGAACAAAAATATTAGTTTCACTTTTCTATCTTTTGACTGATTCTTTGGTAAACATCATCCTACATGTGAACAACTTTATACATGCTACCACGTACTATACCTCAGGCACCTCTCAGATGGCATCTTTCAGTTTTTTTCTTCAGGATATCAAAGCTTATAATCCTGTAGAGAAAGCAGCATGCATTGCAGCTAGAAAGAAGAAAAAAAGAGAAGAACATTAAAATTCAAAGCATACACACCCCCAACCTGAAAGATCAATACTTTCAGGATATGTACTTCAAAAGCAACTGTCTTCAATTCTTCTTTTGCAGAAAGACATACCATATAGATTTAAGTGAATGCAACATTTCATTGGATAGATGGAGTAAAGCATGAAAGTGACCTTTCCTCTAGTTTTTGCTAGAAATTCACATCATAGCACCTGAACTTCCTGCATTTACTGCCCTTGAGGCATGTCTCATTTCTGCAAACTCAGGAACGTAAATTATTTCACCAAAGTGGAAAAGTGGCAAGGGAAATATCTTCCCAAAAATCCCTCAACTTGAAGAGCAGGCCAGAAGCACCTGTTAGTGTTTGCTTACTTCCCTCAGTAACATACAGCTATAAAAATCTCACAAGCCTGTCTACTGTCTAAGAGGTTTTCCATAGATCTAAACTCATGCTTTGTCTATACTGTTTTCCTAAAGACATAGTTTGGTTGTGGAAAAGGGAGAGATTTACTCTAACCTCCAAAGGCAGATCCCACTTTCACTAGTACATTATTGACTAATCAGTTCTATGACCAAGTACCACTGTCACCCTAGATATAATCAGACCTTCTCATAAATACAAACATTACAGTACATACAAGTAGTATGATCAGATTTATAAATACTACAGCTTTTTTAAAAGGTAAAATACTGAAGTGACCATGTAAATGTACTGGTGCTGCTTAATGGCTCCTCAAAGTTGCTTCTGTAGCAAAAAGGATAAAGCAAGTTGTAACAGATAATTATTCTCCAAAGTTGGCAAACTATTACAGAACTCACACTCTAAGCACCTAAATAAAGCAACAGACCTTCTACTGAGATCAATACTGAAAGACCACAAACACCCTTTTGTAGTGTTACTAATTAAACAAAAGTATAAATAATCCAGTTCTTTGCTTATATTAATTTGCTCTTAATTTTGCCTCTTAATCTTACAGTGATTGGTAGTTTTACTTTGAAAGCTACTACACTAACACTAGTTAGTCTGCAAAGGATTTATGAAGGCAGAAGTAAGCCCTTAGTCATTCCCCAACCAACCTGCAAGAAAGGACCGTTAAACCTATTCTCCTGAATTACAATTCTTCATTCTACAGCCAAAACTATAGTTCCTACTTGCCAGAGGCACAACCTACCTTTCTGCAAGTGCTGTTACCTGCACCACAGCAGTGGAAGAACCACTCACCAACAACTCAGTTTCTAGTTATATTAGGACAATTTGCTTTATCCTTCAACAGACAGAGAAAAATCACAGCATAATAAGTTAGTGGTCCAGGTAGTGGCAACTAATGAAGCAAACACATTTCCTGATCAAATGTACCTGGTATTGTATACACCCATACGTGACCTGTTCAATATTTCAGTGGTCAGAACAGGCTTCTAATGTCTAACTGTGCACTCGTCAGTACCAAAAGGAGCGACTCAATTGTTAACTTGACTGATAGACACAGAAGTTTTAACAAGGTCCTTAAATGGCCTAAGTCTTACACCAGAAGTGCTAAAACAGAACTAATATCTGTAACTATTACATCACTACAATAACCACATAAATGCCAGCATTACTCATAATGGCAAAAAGAATTCTAGAGCAAAAATGCCTTACTCCACCACAGTTATGACTATGGACACCCAAATCAAAGGTTTTAACTCTGCTGTTTGGAAAGACAGTGGCTAGAAGCAACTCACTTCAGATACAGAAATCCTTGCATCGTACACCAATGCATTACAAACAGAAAACAGGAATATTATCTTAAAGAGGTGCCTGAGTATTCAGTTAAAACAAATGAGAACTTTGACAATAATCAAGTCTATGCAGATATATTTAGCAGACATTCTGATGAAATATAATGCATAGCATATAAAATATAATGAATATTAAATGTTATAACTATAGAAAACGTCTGCACAAGAATAAAGAAATAACATATTGGCTTTCTTCCCACTGTTAAATTTAAAGCAATCCACCCTGAAGTCGTATCAGAACAGCTACTTTTTTCAGTCTCAAAGGATCAGAACGTAACACTTTCTGAAGAATGAAAGTAAAAAAAGCCATTCTTATCCCAGGAACTCAAGTTTCAGAATAAGGGGCTTTCATCAAGGTTTGCAAAAGATGTCTAGGATACACTGCTTTGCTTTTTCCACTTTGTTGGACTGGTTTTCATGCCACTTTGCAATCAGATCCAGTGGCACCTCAGAATATGGGCTTAAGTGGCCCTCTGAGTGCACACAAGCTAATAAGGACTTTCTATTTCTTTCCCTCTCATGATCCAAAGTCAGCACTACCAGAAATACAGCTCAAGAAACTGTTATATTTCTTGATCAAAACACTCCAAATTTTGGCAGGCCACCCTCCTTCCTACTCATCATGGCACTGTGGAATTAAGCAATGATAAACTCCCTTGAAAACAGTACAGATCAACTGACATTTTTATAAACATAAGAAGGAAACTTTCTTCCTTGTTTTCTCCAATTTGCTCATCTTTAAAGTCAAGAAATGGCCAACGCTTTTGATATTTCTGGCTGCAGCTAGGAAATCCTACACCAGTCAAAGACTGGTAGGGAAAAAATTTAAGCTTTCTCCAACTGTTTCTAGAGGACCAAACTCTCTGGCCTGCAGAAAAATGCAGGCAGCAGCGACAGCAAAGAGGAGAAGGTCCAAAACATGGAGGGAAAAGTGCTTCTTCTGAAATAACTACAGCATATGTTTCAAGGAATTAACAAAACATCTAAAGTAGTCCCATACTGAGTTCAAAGTTTTATCCAGACAAATCAATCTTTCCTAAATTTTGCCATGCACCCTTTCTTCTCCCACGTGTCAGTGCAGCATGCCTCACTTTTTATTTTTAAATCACATGTATATAAGAATACTATAAGTATATACATAATTTAATCAATACAGAATTACATAATGCAATTCAACATTTTTTATAATGTTGATAATTGGAAATTCTGGTGGGTTTGTTTTGGTTATTTTACAAGAATAAAAAGAGGCACTTAAACTTTTTGCATGGATGTGCCACGCCAGGACAATTCCAAAATCCTTTGCAGCAAGAGCTTTTTCCTGTTTCAGAGAGCTGGATCCATCTTTTTATGTAAACAATCACTGGTACATAAGAAAACTCTTTGCATTAGAATGTTTAAGACAAACTGTTGTCTTTCTATTTAACTACTTCAAGTAATTAAATCAGTTTAAAAGGTTAGTTTATAAATTGAAGGACAAGGCTTTTTGGTTTAAATGGAAAAATTTAACTCCACATAAATCCTTATGAACTAGTGAAACACTCCTTTATACTGGAGATTAACAGGAAAAAATATAGGCCACACAGAATACACTCACTAGATCTTAGGTTTGAGATATATGCTAAATTTGCCATAAAGCTTTTCTTTTTTTTTTTGTATTATTTCTTTGAGACATTCACTTCTTTCAAGTTTATGATGAAAATTATTAACCACAGATCCTATTACATTTTACAACTAACTTTTAATCTCTTATTGCTTCATTAGTTTGCTCACATTCTGGAAAAGTGCAAAAATTAAAAGTTTGCAAGCAAAAAACAACAAGTAATGACCCAGTTAGCACTGAAAGAATATAACAATAATTTGGTGGGGAATGGGGAGAAAACAGTAGTTTTCCATAAAAACAAAGTCTGTGTAGAGATTTCAAGATAAGCAATTCAAGAGAAATCACATTGCCCATGCAAATTATTATGTCCAATTAATATATCAAAGCAGTGTTTATTCCATTGTAACCTCATAAAATGTCAGTCTTTCTAAACATTTTTTTGCCATAGTCTTATGATGTCACAGAGTAAAAAGTAGGTTTTTTTTTACTCTCTCAGGAGAGTAAAATGCAGAGTGTGTGCCACTCTGCTGCAACCATCACATATTGCCAGGCTACACATCTTGTCTAATCTAGGTTAGCAGTGTAGTTCAAGATTTATTTGTTCAATGATTATTTAAAAAATAGTATTTCAGCAAGCAGTATTTCTTCCCTTAATATAAGTGATTATAATATTGTTTTGGAAAACAGTATTTTTCAATAAAGTATTAACAGGCAGAATACATGAGAACTTTTTCATGAAAAGCTCTTTCATTTAAATTAGTTTATTCTTAAAGAACCACTACCACATTCAAGTTTTACACAGAAAGCCTCTGAGGCATTGAGAGTATTTCAGTTACAACTTCTCATGATTAGGGGAGTTTTTCTTTGTGTTAGTTAGAAATTAATTGCAGGAAATAAAGTGTTTCTAATTAATTCTTGAAACTACATGCCAACAGAATATGGACTAGATTAAGTAGGGTGGAAAATAAAAATAATAAATAAGCAAACAAACAAATAAACACACAAAAAACCCAACCAACTCACATTTATTCTAGTTTACCACTTAAAATAATTTGGCTGCCACAAAATTCAATACTTTTTCCCCAATAATAAGCTTTTTTCTTCCAGATCATATATTTAATTTTACAGAAGGACTTAAGACATAGTCCAGATCATAACAGAACTAATTCTGTGCATAAACAGGCTCTGTATTTTAGATTTGGTACCTAAGAAACATGTTTTCCTCTCTAATCATGCTTCCTTTGCCTTGCAAACTAGTAAAAAATGGAAACTACAATCAATATCTGAAAACATGTAGCTTTTCTTCATAGTTCAAGCTTACATAAAATAACTATGCAGGTCTCATCAAAAATTTTCACATTGCTTAAGTAAGAACTGAGTTACAATGAACTCTATATGAACTCATGATACATGACATGTTATTTTTGTTAATAACTCAGAAATTATTTCAAAATTCTCATTCTGAATGTGCTATTACAAAAATAAAGTAGTGTTTGACAAGAAAGGAGTTCTCTTTTTGCTAAGGCAATTACATCTTAGGCAGCAGTCAGTAAATTAACCGCCTCCCCACAAGGTGCTCATGCCATTCCCACCCCCCAAACTCCAGGCTAAATTTAGGGGAAAGCAAGAGGCCTGTAGCCTATCTAGAAGTCAGAATGGAGCTGTGGAGATTACTTAATCATTGGTCACTGGCTTTAGCAGTTTACAGAGCAGGATCCTCTTCCATCTGGGCTGGGCTGCCTTTTCTATTATATATATATATATCTGCTGCCCTCTTGGCTGCCTCCACCATTCTAGGCAACACAAGGTGTTCCTGTAGGAGAAGCAAGGCTCTGCCCTTCTCAGATACTTGTCAGTCTTGCCAAATTGTGATTTGAGAAAGATCCAAGTGAAATAGAGGCAGCTACCACTTCGCAGAGTTCTGCTTAATACCATGTTCAAGAGATACTCTCAGATGCTTTTGTAGACAGAAGAGATCCCCACTGCCAGTGTCAGAACTCCTTTAAAAAACAGGTCAGAAAATGATACAGTAACTGATACCTTTCCCCCTCCCCCGAAAGAAAAGGGTATGTATAACTGTGAAGGTCTGAAACACAAAATTTGAGCCAAATACCTTTCAAACAACTCACTGAGATCCACACATGCAACTTCACTGCAACCAGATGTGACAACCCTGCTTTTCTGATGATCCACACATGGAGTGAGGTAGGAGAGCAGGCTGCCAAGAACCCTTGGGGATGTCTACAAGTGGAATGAAGCAACTACTTCACTCCCCATGACAGCCCCTACTGCTTCAGACACACTCAGAGTGACAGAAAGACTGGCTTGTCTTTCTGGGAAGATCTATGTTACTTCTCTCCTAAAAGAGGATCCAGTGAGAAAGTTTGGGAATTTACACTAACTAAGTACCACTTTAAGAAGGCCTTCACACAGTTAATCACAAACAAGGTTGCAGATCTTCTGTTAGTCACTAAACTTTACAGAATGGCAATGCATTAGTTAAGTATTACTCTGCCCATAAACTCCTCTAGCATGTGAAAAGCCCTCTAATTTCTCCTCTTTTAATTTTTCACTTTGAATTAGGAATGCCATTCATCTATTTGCATATTATCTAAGACAATACTATCAAAAAGATCTATTCTAAATAATCAGTTTTAACACTCATTCAAACCAGCTAGCCAAACCCTGAGTATTTAAGTAAAAATTTAATCTCATTTCACATAAGTAGCTTTTAGTTATCATCCTAAACTGATGTTGCCTCACTAGTCAGTAACCATTATAGCCTGCTGATTGTGTAAAGCACTGAACGTGATTTTTTTGGTTTGTTTTATGAGTACAGATAATGTATCTTTCCAGTTTGCAAAACTTCATTTAGATATAGTCTGACTCTTACGTTGGAAAATGGTGAACCAATATTATTCTCATTAAACTTGCAGTGTACCAAACTAGATTACACAGAAATGCAAAACTTTGCACCAATTAGGTATGTCATGAAAATAAAGCATTTGGATTCTGTGAAAAGTTCTTTTCCCTTTGATAACTTCAAATATCTGATTTATATTTGGCCTTTGTTCAAAAAAAAGGCAACATTTAAAAACTATGAGAAGTAGACTACATCCAGTTCCTTCCAGAATGACTTCATAGCACGTCCTGAAGGAGGTTGTCACGGATGCTGAATAAGACCATTAAGATTTACCCATGGCAATTTTCTGTCCTAGTTTAGATCCTTATTCATAGCAGCTTCTGGTTTTGTCTTCAAAGTACTGTGGTTTTAGTAAGTCAGAATAAATCATCCTTTCCAACTGTACTTCACCTTCTCTCAGAGTCTCTTCAGAAACAAGACTATATTAGCTTACTATTCACAGACAATAAAGGACAGCATTATTTTCTATTTTTTTATCAAATTAATTTGTCAAAAGGCAAATCCTTGTAAAGAGGTAAAAAAGTTTGGTTGCGAACTTGTTCTGCGTATATTTAACACACTTCTCCCACTTGCCTGAGAAACACTTCTTTTTCCCTTTTTCATTAAGATCTTCAAGTATTGAAAGATTTTTCTCATTCTGTGCAAAACCATTTAAGAACATCTATAAGAAAATTTCTGCCACTGCCCAGTGTTGTCAAACCATAATTCATCTCAGCTGAAAGTTTCTCCTCTTATTTAGTGTCTCAATATAGCAACTTTCAAGAGAAAAAAATTGATGATAAAAAACCAACCCACACGAAACAACTTAGATTTCATTAAATTTAATGAAAATTACAATAGCAAGGGAGTAAGAAATTGAAAACATGGATGTGTTTGGAAAAATAGGAGTCAGTCAAAACAATGAAAGAAAACATGCAGAAAAAAAAAATGAATAAGTAAAAGAAAACACAGTAAGAAAAATCAAACTATTATACTCTTCTTACTAGTTGCAAACTATTTCCTTGCAAGACTGGAAAGGTCATTGCTATCTTCAGGCCATCAGCTACGGTCAATTAGAATCATGAATTTTATTGTCTATCACTACCAAATTACCATCTGGCCTCACAAATCATTAAGATCTTAAACCACAGAAATAGATAATGAAGCCATAGGGGTAAAGGCTGAACAAGCAGAACCACATCTCTATATTTTTATATCCTCTCTTTGTGGCTTTATTTCTTCTATGTATCTGAATATATCAGTATTCAGAACATTTTTTCCTGAAGAGAGACTCAGATAAAAAATAGCCAGGTTTGTGGTCATCCATTTAACTTAAGATATATTTTACCTACACTACCACTTAAGCAAGAGGCAGTTGCATTCTACTGACAAAACAACGTGCAATCAAATAACTCAATGCAGTAGCGTACTACACATAAAAGGAAAAAGTCTGCAGTTTTACTGGAAACCACATATTTGGAGTCTGATGACTTTCAAGAACACATTTTTTTCCAGGATGTGTATATACTCTTTAACATTTTTCATTTGAAAAAAGGATCAGTTTTATACAACTATAATAATGTGCACTATCAGCTTAGCTTTCAGAACCACTCTCTGTTGCTGTCATTTAAACTCTGATACTAATTACTCACCTGGCAAAAGGAGAAGGCCAGTCCTTACACCTGACCCACATGTAATGTGGGAAATGGTTGGGAGAAAAATATTACAACCTCATCCCAATCTAGTTGAAGATGTCTGCTCATTGCAGGAGATTGGACTAGATGACCTTTAAAAGTCTCTTCTGACCTAAACTATTCTATGAACTTATTTTCTCATCTTTCTGAAACATGGGCAACAAATACAGAAGAACTCTCAACGTGACATATCTAAACTATACATTGAGTCCACAGTCATTAAAGGCACTGGGTGAAAGCTCTCTGGCATTTTAGTTCTAAGGCATACTGCTGTTGGCATGAATCTAAATCAAAGTTACTTTGCCAAACAAACTATGCTTTCAAGATTTTTTAAATCTTGATTTTAAATCTTGATTTAAAGAGCTTAAAAAAAAAAAAAAAAAGAAGAGGACAAAAAAAAATGATAGGATGACTTAAGTAGTTTGGAAGTGAACTTTCTTTTGGAATTTCATTTACATTTTCTTTGGATAAACAGCAACAACAAAAACAAAAACAAAAACAAAAACAAAAACAAAAACAAAAACCTGTTCTTTAAACCTAAGCATTTGGCTTTTGGGAAACTCACCATGTTTGTTGCAAAACAAAGAATGCCTTCTCTAAATGAGGTCAGAATATTTTAACTAGAGATATCATAATTATTTCTCCTGACAACTCCAGAAACAAACACTGAAATCAGGGCACTGAAGTGTGAAGTGTGGTCTGAAATGCTGTTAATGCCTCGCTAAGATAAGTCTTGGATTTTTTTAACTGTCACAACCATCAAGGTGCTTTTACTGAACACAACCATCATTCTAGAGGAGCAAGAGTCAAAATTACATGAGTATGCTTTTGAAACCACTTCAAATCTGCATATGGAGTATTTACACCAGACAACAGTACACAGTGCTGCAGATAGGGTTTATACATATCTATTGCACCTCCAATAGTCTTAAAAAAAAAAAAAAAATTGCTGTGAGCATCAGTAGCTAAGAATGAACTTCAGGAGCCACAGGGTGGCAGAACTATCCTTCCAGATAAT
>JANIJG010025442.1:0-63209 GCA_024611175.1 Megaceryle torquata
CAACTTCATTTCTGTGCTACCTCCCAAAAATCATTACCTCTCAAGGAGACTAATCCTTTCCTTTTTTTTTTGTTGTAGTTCTTGTCTTTAGTAAAGTACAATGGAAATGTGAGGATTACCTATAAGGCTAAGGCATTCTTTTGTCTTTAGAACTTAAATTGAATTTTTTAAATAGTGTCTTTTGGTCACACACAAAAATAAAATTTTAAAAAAAGGTCACAGGGAAATAACTGAGTGTCATCCTGATGACTTAGTTTGAGAGAGATTCTAATAAAAACATTGACCCATGTAATTGATTTTAATGGCAGCTTTGTGCCATCTTCTGTTCTCTGGAAACGCGCCAGATGCCATCAGCACAGCCTCGGGGGACCGAGGGGCATAGAGCAGCAGATGAGTGGTTTCTCTGAAGCCCAGAGTAACTCGGATAGATTAGTTTGGTTGATAAACACAGAGCACAGCAGGCTCCAAAGGCAACTGAGGGTACAACTGACCTTTTTGTTCTCTGTCAGGGTCTAAGGAAAAGTAGTGAGTACAGCAGGAGCAGAACGACCATCATCCCCCGCTGTGTGCCCAACATGGTGTGTCTGCACAAGTACATCATCTCCGAGGAGTCTGTCTTTCTCGTGTTACAGCATGCAGAAGGTTTGTTTCTTGTTTAAGTATATTGTTGAAAAGAGTCAAAGGTTTAAGTTTTAATCAATAATACATTTAATTGTCAAATTAATCTCCTATGCATCTAATTAAAATATTTTTAGTGTGCCTAAAAGATGTCATGTAAGACACCCCACTCCCATCCTCTGTCCCTTCCCCTTTTTCCCCCTCATTCTATGGTGGATCTGATTCCTGTTTCAAATGGCTGCAAATCCTGATGGGTTACTTGAATTGTAGCAATATTGAAAGCTTCCAACTGTTTATTTTCTACAGGAGAATGAGTGCTTTGACTGCAACAACTATCTACAGTATTTACAGTCATCTAAGTCTTTGGCTACTTTTGTAAACTTTGTCTAGTAGATCTTTTTAGCTGCTTATAGTCAGAATGTCAAATATTTACACAAGAATTTAATAACTCTTCTAAAAACCACGAACATTTGCCTATTGGTTAATGCTACATAGTTATTCTGATCTGGGTTTTTAAGAAAACAGCTAGTGGCATCACACAGGAGTTCAAAGCAGAACCACAGAGTTGTGCCTTCAAACTGTTTATAAAATTCCTGTTAAATGTACAGGGAACAGGTGGCACAAAATAATTACATTTTGATTTTTTTGTCTAACACCTGGATTTAAATATTCCCTAAATGTAATTACCCGTATTTGTTTAGAATGAGTGCAGAATATAAATTTGGGGATTGCTAATAGGTCTCTTCTTAGGAAATGCTAATTTAGTCAGAATGGATGATGTGAAGGAACCAAGCTAACTGACAGGGAAGATAATTTTATTACATTGGATGTTATTTCTTTTTTTCCTAATAACTTAGATATTGGCTTGTTCATGAACAATTTGTCACATGAGGCCTGTTAACTTTAACTTTATGACATGAATGACTGTTTCTGCTACGTGTGACAAGTTTTGCCATGAGCATCGACGCATGAAGAAAGGCCTCACGTTACAGTACAGCCTCATGTTTTCAGTGCTGCTCTGTACAATGCTACTTTTCTTGAGGTGTGAGAAATTCAGCAGAATAATTTGGAGACACTCACCTGAACTGTAATCTCCACAGAAGCTGGTACATTTTGGTTGCAGGAATAATGTTTAAAAAAAACCAACCCCCAAACAAACACCCAAACAAGTGGAAAACCAACCCTAGTCAGATGCCAACTGTCCTTAAGGCTAGCATAAACCAAGGATTACTGATAGGATAAAATAATAATTTAAAAACCTGTTCCTAATATTTCTGCAACTTCTGAAGACCTACAGTTTTTCTCTTCAAGAAGAAAATTCCTTCTCAAGACAGATGGAAAACTGGGTGAAGTAGTAGTGGAATTTGAGGGGGAGTAGTGGTCAGATGAAGAGAATAAAATTTTGAAGACGACATAATGTGACCAGTTGACAAAGATAATCTCCTGGAAGTGATAATTGTATTGTGACAACATTGGAAAAAAAAAATTGAGATGCTGCATGATCAGAGCTCTTTAAAAATAGAAACATCAGCTTAACATTTGGGATGGGTGGGGTATTGTTCTTAAAAAGTAATTACTCTCTTTTGGTCATCTCTAACATGGTCACAAATCCAATGAAATGTAGTTGGCCTGAATGTCTCGCTCTTACCAACATGGCCTGTAACATGTTTTTTTTGAGTTCTACGAGGGGAAGGATTTTTAATTTAGGAAGTGCCTTCTGGGCCAGCTTTGTGCAACACAGAGCCTTGTGCAGTACCTCAAGCCATTTGTTCAATCTGCCAACAGTGAAGGTTGTGTCTACTCAAACATCTCATTTTGGCTGTCCAGGCAGCAAACACTTACTTGGAGGTAGCCACAGCTCACGTTGCCTTTCTCCCAGCTGTGGGTTAGAGCAAGTAGGAGACAAGGGAGGGAGATGAGTTATTTTGAGGTGGATTTCAGAGAGGAGGTGCTGATGAGATGTGAGGGATCTCTGAAGTGGAACAGGGGCTAGGGAGTGTGAGAAGAACTGGGGAACATTTCAGAGAAGATGGAGGACTGTCAGGCTGTGCTGGGGAGGAAGGGGAGAGCTGCAGGGACCGGATAGGATTTTGATGTGGGTAAGGGCTGTTGTTGGTAATACAAGAGTTCACTTGACTTGGACACTTGTGGATGTAAGTTATAAACTGCATAGGGTTTTCCCTTGATTTCTGATAAAGCAGTAAGTAGTTTGGAAATAGATTCACCTTTACCCTTGTTTGCAAACCATTCAAAAATCATGATGTGCTGGAAGGACTTTTCCTGATTATCAGGGAATTAACAAATATATTTTCTTTAAGTATAGTCCCCTGCTTTCATGAATTAGCTGTCTGGGGTCAGAACAGGGAAAATGAGAGGAGGAGTGATCTGTTCTAAAGAGGGATAGTTGGGGTATAAAATGAGTAATTTTCCTAAGAATGCATATAAAAAGTGAATTGCAGGTGTGAGGCCTGATACCAAATCCCTAACTGGGGTCCTAGTTTTGTGTTGCTTCTAAAACTGTGTGGCTTGTGCACATCACCCTGTCCCAGGAGACTGATGTTGGAAGGTGATTCAGGAGAAGGTCTTAATTTTCTACCTCTACATGAATAAAGCATAAATAAAAATAGGGATAAAGTTATGCTGTACTATCTGCAGGGACTAGTCTTACCCTACTGATGATGATCTTGATCACATCAGTCTAATGCTAGTAGCACTCATCCTTTAAATTGTAAGGATAATAATATCAGGAATCCCTATAGATAAAGCTGTCTTAAAATTTTGTCCATCTTGGACCAGATATAAATAGGGAAGCTGCTTGTAGTTAATTTTGGGAAAGGATAAAAATTTCTAGGACAGTAGTACTTAAATTATACTTTCTAAAGTTTTATTCTGTGACTTTATGAATGCTCTTCCCATTCACACCTTCTGATAAGAAAGAAGACTTCACCAGTCAGGTTTGTAAGTTGTGGTGATATGTTGTTAGGTACGTTGCATACACCACTGGGAAGTTCAGGGGTATGACTGTGGGCAATGGCTTGAGTTACAGGCAATCTCAAAGGAAGCTTTATTGTTACATACAGGCATTATGAATTTGCTAAGAAGCTTACTATCTCCTGTTCGTAGTACATTTTCACTGTATTATTAAGTGCAGCACTATTGGGTTTTGAATGGAATTCTGCAAACCTGACTGCAGAGTCTTGCTCAAGTTGAAGATGTTTTTTCCATTTTTTGGTAAATCACGATGCTGTTATATGCTCAGAATTGGAGAGGGAGGTCTTGGGTTCTTTTACAGGCTTTTTCGTGGCCACAGTTGGAGGCTTCAGGGGTGTCTCAGAAACATGAAAGTCCATGAAGTTATCTTGTAGCTTTTTTGGAAAGTACTTGGCAAACTCTAGTGTGGTAGAGAGCCAATCTGATGTTAATAAGGCCTTGCTTCTTCTTGGCGCTACTAACTTGAGAAATTTTAGAAACAGATGCTTCAAAAATAGGCTGGGGGGCTTCCATGGGACATCAAAGTTTAAGTGGCTGTTAGAAGCTGTCAAATCTCTTTAAGCATAAACAGGCTGGAGTTCCTATCAATCTGGAGAGCACTCAAGAAACTTCATACTGAAGAGGCTTGCCACATGCAGGAATTGATAGACAACAGCACGGTAGTGTTCTGGCTTGCAGAGCAGGGGATTTGTTGTTAGGAAAAGAGATAGTACTAGATGTAAATATTTGACAGCAATCAGGAAGTGCAGGAAAGGTGATATGGTCCTTGGCAAGTGGCTTTTCAGGAGACTGCTTTGAAGTAATAGCTTTTTCTCAAAGTGCAAGTGGGAGCTCTGCCTAAACCAGCAAACTTTGAAGCAGAGATTCACCAGCAGCAGTGGAAGCAGCCGTGTATATAAGATTCTGCTGTTTGCAACTACTGTCACATTAGAGCTTGTGTTGGTGATTAGCTTCCAATCCATGTGTATGCTGCAGGCCCACTTGTGGCTGCCACTGGGATGCTGTGAAATGTTATTGCTGTATCATGGTAGTGCCTTCATGTCTGGTTGGTTCCCTTTTGGCCTAGATACTGTACACACATAATTTTATGTAGTCATTGTATATTAACATGATGAAGTTTACTGGTGGACGTGTCTTTATTGAGAAGAAGGACAGTGATTCTAAGAAAACCATAAGGTTGTTCTTTTTCCAGCAAGGAAAAATACTAATTTGCATGAGGTGCATGACTTATGATTGGTACTCCTGGCCATAAGCAAATTCTTATGAAGTGATGCAGAGAGTTGGACCCAGTTTTGGAGAATAATTCAAGCAGATGTCTTTCATTATTCAGCTTTTCTTCCCTATCCCATCATAATTATTTGGAGGCCTGGATTGTTCACTCTAACTTAGTCTGGGATTTCCTAAATACAGTGACTACTGCATTTTTAGTTGCATTCCAGTTCTGCAGGAAATGGAGTATATTGTCCTTCAGAGTAAACTCATGGGCCAGGTGAGCAAAAGCCATTGATTTATTTTGGAATATGTCTCCTTAGTCAGATAGTCTTCCAGGATGTGAAGCTGAAATGGTGTCTGAGCAGTGTATGAGGAAAAAATCAACAGGTCATGAATTTTCCTTGTCAGTTGGATGAAAAACATGTTGAGGAGACCAAATTTGCTGATCTGATAGGTTTAGTTTTTCATTGTGATGCATACTATATAGTCTCTGTCTATATTGTCTATAAGACTATATAGTTGTCTTCTCTCTGATGTTCCTGTGTCAAGTGCTATTAATAATAAAAAACTGCAGAAATCTTTGAAAGCATATAAAAATATTATGGAACTAACAAGATTCTTGGCCAGCTTCATCATGGTCACTTTATGCTGAAATATCCTGTTATTTTGGACACTAACTTTTTAGATTCTGCCTCTAGAAGCAGAGATACAACCTCCAGAGTGCTGGAAATGTGGTTAAGTAAGGCAATTCTAATAAGTAATTTTACATTGAATAAGTGCAGAAGAATGTAGAGGTTTGTGTGAAAAGCCAGAAAGAGTGAGCTAGACTTGTTCTAGAGTCAGTTCATGGTAGAAGAAAACAATTGTAATAATTAGCTATGTTAATACTGTACTTCTGAAATTGTATAGACTAATAAACTTCAGCTTAAAATGTTAGCTTTTATAGTTATTTAGTATGTTAGACTATTTGACAATGACTGAAGCTTACTTGTTTGGATTCATTTCTGTAATTTTAGATTTTATAGATTCCTGATACTATATTAGCATGGCTTGCTAATGGGTTTTCTTGATCTTGCACAACACGTGGGGAGAGGGGGAAAGATTATTAGTATGTCATTCATAAAGGCGTAATTACATACCCAGATACAAATATCACTCTTGTTTGACCCTGGATTGGACATTTTCAGAAAGGAATAAAATTGTTGTTTTTCACTATAGAACACAATTATTGAATAGCATTTATTTACGTATTTCCACTTGACCAGGAGGCCAGTCTCAAAATATTTATATGTAAACATATTTGGACATAGTATTTTTTTCTGTGTTTACTTGCATTTAACTCTAAATTGGAGTTTTAGTAAGCAGTCATTTCCACTGTGATTTCTAAGTCCAAATGATTAAAAATGAGCAACTTCCTTTCAAAAAGGTAAGACAATACATTTACAAATAGAAAATGAGTCTGTTATCACAGGTGGACAGTGGTGAATTCCTGAATATTGTAAGGATGAAGAGGTTTTGTTTATCTTTTGCAAATTTTAGGTTTGCTGAAAGCAATTGTAATTGAATTTTTAAAAATCTTCTTAAGATTTTTTCTGTCAGGTTCAGAAGGATTGATCCCAACATGCCTGTTTTCCTTCCTTAATCTTTCTTGGTCCTCCTTCTTTCTTAAGCTACACCAAGACTTCAAGTAGAGGTCAAAATCTAGTTGAGGCTGCATGAAATCTTGCATGAAGTGAGGTGGAGGAAGCAGAAGATCGGAGTTGTCCTGAGAGCAGCTTGACCTGTCTATAGGTGAAAAGTTAAGCTGTGCGAAGATAATTCTTGCACTTTTCATGCTGCTGGGCAACCCAGCTCCTTTCTACCTTAATATAGGGGTATGAAACATTTAGGTCAGTGAGAGCTCTTCAGGTGTCATGGATAAAAGCACACCTGGTATCCAGTAATGACAACTGCAGCAACAGACCACAGAAATAAGGTTTTGAGCTTTATGCATCCCTGGGTGTGAAGCTTAACCTGGGCCTCTGTTGGAAAGACCTTTTCTTACTACTTGCATTTGAAGAACTGATGGTGTGAATATTTGCATCAAAGCCATGCCTGGAAGCTGAGGTGTGGTTGTGCCAGACACTGTCCAAAGCTGCAAAAGTGTAGTGTGGGTCCTTGTTGGTCATGTTCCCTTTGAAACCTTAGATTTTGTGTTTTTATAAGTAATTTGTGAAGCAGTACTGGAATAATAAGCACTAGTAATACAAAGAAGGAAATTCTACTAATTAGGTACTAATTAATATAATGCAGGTGGGATGGGGAGACTGCATGTTTTATTAAATGCAGCAGGGGCATGATTGTCAAATGAGATTTTATTGTTTGGTATGGAATGATCCTCGAGAATTTCATGCCTAGTTAATAAACTGGGCAAAGTTACTTTGCAAGCACTGTTGAATTAAAATAATTCAATTGAAATTTTTAATAAAATTAATTGTTCCTTTGGAGCCTTGGGGTAAAATGAAACTTTTGTGTTCACCTCTTTTGTCCTGGGTGAAAGTGTGGAAAAGAGGAGAAAGTCCTTTTACAGATATTTATATATCTCTCTCTCTTTCTCATTCTTTTTTCCTGTTTTCTTTCCAGAGCATTCCATAGCAAAAGCTTGGATACATGTAAAATTAGAAAAAATAATTGGTGATTATGGAATGAACTACTTGTTATTTTTACCAAGTCACTTTAAAGCCAGTTTAAAGTCCTCTACAAACTGCAGGGCTCAGAAGGCACAGCAGTACCATGGCTCTGACTTTGCCCTGTCAGACAGCTGTGTAAAGTGTCTTATTTAAGGCAAGTGGCCTCTCTTAAGAGTCTGCATGGAACCACTGCCTGTCACAGAGGCAAGGTCCTACTTACCAGGCACAGGGCCTTACCAGGGCCTTTGCTCTCACTGATGCTGGGCAGCAGGTTGCTCATGTCCAGGCAAGCTCAGGGTAAGTTGCTGTTCAGGAAAGCAACTGCTTTGCTGGGCTGAGGGCTGCTGCTCTGCTGGGAAGGATTGATGAGCCATGTCTCACTACTTGAGGCATGGCATGCATGTAAGTGTTTTGAATGCATCTGTGGGTAAGCATTTAAAGTCCTTATGCAGTACAGTGGTCAGTATATCAGTTCTCTTTCCCTTCTCTATGAGCATTGCTTCTGTTTGCTCCTGGTCATTCACCTGGCTTCCTTCCTAGAAGGGTGACAAGGGTCATTCTGGACTACTAAATCCATTGGTGGCTTAAGGCAGAAACAATGTGGATTAATAGATCTAAATTGTAATTTTACCATTGAACTCAAGCTGTTAGAATTCCCTCAATATTTTTAATAGACTTAGTTTTACCACAACCAGTGAGATTTATTTCTCTCCCCCTTCAAAAACAAGCCTTGTCTTAGCCAGGAGCATGGAGGGCAAGAAAACTCCATGTTATGTTATTCAAATTAATTTTTAAAGTATCAAGGTTTTTCTGCCTTTGATAAGTGATTTTTGAAATACTTGGGAATATATACAATTTGTTTCTAGGCAATGAAAAAATACTTCATTTTTTTGTTGTACTTTTTAAAGGAATTTTGCCTGATATGAGAGTGTTTAAAAGTAACTATTAAAGACGGTATTTTGGAAAAGTATAAAACTGTTTTACCCAAAGAAGTAAAAAAACATCCTGAATTAAAAAGAACCCACAAAAAACAAAAGCAAAACTATCCCCAAAATTCTGCAGGTGCCCATAAGGCTAGATACTTTGTTTTTTTCCTTCTATAAAGATTTTGTTAGAATCCTGCATTTTCCAGAATCTCTGCACAGTCTTTTAAGTTGAAATTTCTTGACTTTGCATTTTTCCAGAAGTCATCAAAGGTGGCTTTCTAGCTTTCAGCCAAATTCTTTGGCATGTGCAAGAGATGCAGTAATTTCTTGATCCATTTTGTGCAAATTACATTTTGTAATTGGTAGGCTTTTTTTAATATATGCAGTATTTGGAAACATAAAGAGTCGTCTTTTGTATTTTTCAAATTTAACTATTACTTTTGGAGCTGTAACTTTATTTGTTTTTGATGTGAAGGAAGTGGTTTGCCAGCGTAACTTAGGGTATTGATAAATCCTTGTGTAATGCAGCATGGTGTAAAGGATTTTCTTGAGCTCTGAAGTTAGGGAGAAATACATCCATATTTAACTAACAAAGACCACTTCTTTAAAGAGAGAAACAGATCCTTACAGTATCCTGCTACCCTTCCCCTTACTGACCTTGCTAATCAGTATTTTTTAGTCTTTCTCCCCTAATGTTGCTCATGAGCTTGGAGCTGTGATATGGAAGTATTCGGTAGAGGCAGAACTGGGGATAGGCACAAACCCATTTGATCTTCCCTAGTTTTTGTTTTCTTCTGAGACAGCAGATGGAGAGTAGTCACCATCATGCAACTTGATACAGACTCTGAAATAAGACTTTACAGAAGTTTTGTTTTGCTTTGGTTTTTAGTTTGTTTGTTTGTTTTTATTTAGCTATTTATTAAAAAAAAAAAGCTTAATCTCAGATGCAGCTCTTTAAATATTTATGTATTAATACAGATCTGCTTTAAAAGCAAATTGTGTCCCCTGTAATTATTTCCTCCTGATGCAGCAGATTCAACTTGTTCTATGGGCATAAGTAGGTAGTGTATTGTGACAGTGAGGGTATTTGCCTATTCCATAACGAGACTGATTGTATTTTGAGTGAAAGTAAGAGATTTCCCCCCTGCCTCTTTTCTTGCAGGAGGAAAACTTTGGTCTTACGTCAGTAAGTTCTTGAACAGAAGTCCTGAAGAGAGCTTTGAAATTCCTGAACACAGAACATCCAGTTCAACTAAAATTTACCTGGAGCAGCCAACACCAAGTCCTAAGGAAATTGGTAGCAGCACTGATTCCAGAGACAGCTATGGGGAGAGCATGCTAAAGGTGGTCCCGCTGAAGAGCAGCCTGACGCCGAGCTCTCAGGATGACAGCAGCAACCAGGAAGATGGCCAAGAGAGTTCAAAGTGGATGGACTCAGGATCCAGCTCAGAAGAAGAGTGCACTACTAGTTATTTAACATTATGCAATGAATATGGGCAAGAAAAGATTGATTCTGGCTCTCTAAATGAGGAACCGGTGGTTAAACTGGAGAGTGAAGGTCTAAATACCAAAGAGAGAAGTTGCTTGCAGAAATGCAGTGCTGTTGGCAGTGATAGCTTCACCTCTCAGATTGCATCTCAGGAACGAATGCTTTTCATTGACGATGTTGAATCAGAAATAGCTAGCCCTACTAAGATAGTGGACTCATTAACTAAATCAAAGAACAGCCCCATGGAACTCTTCAGGATAGACAGCAGAGATAGCACTAGTGAGCTCCTGGGGCTTGATTTTGGAGAAAAATTATATAACCTGAAATCAGAACCTTTGAAGCCATTGTTTTCTGTCCCAGATCATGACAGAAATTTGGATGCCCTAGAGAACAAAATGTACGTAAGAGCTCATGACACCATAAGCAGGGGTTCAAATGACTCTGTGCCAGTTATCTCCTTTAAGGATGCTGCCTTTGATGATGTAAATAGTGTTGACGAAGGAAGGCCTGATCTCCTAATAAACTTACCTGGTATGGCTGATGAAACAGAAGAGGCAGCAGCATCAAGGCAAACAAGGTTTACAAAAACTGATAGGGATGTGTTGGAAATAAAATTATTAGAAACACCTGATGTCTTACAATTAAATAATTCTACAGAGCCATGCAAAGCATTTGATCAAGAGCCAAATCGTGTGGCACCAGCAGTGGGTGACCCTTCCTGCAAGGAAGCAAATGGACAAAGTGGTGTCACTCAGGCAGCTCTTGGGACCTTCTTTACATCTGACCAAGAGGTAGGTAGTTCAGAAGATGGGGCTCTATTTCAAGGGCTTGGAGCCTGCTCCTTAGATGTGACAAGCAAAGAAGAAAGTTTATTTGTTTGCAGCCCGCTCTCAGGTGTTCAAGATGTTAGCTTGGATGGAGACATGATAAGAAGTGAAGCTGTGTTGCTGTTTTCTGATCAAACTGAAGACTTTGGGAAAGAGGAAGCAGACTCGGCTTTGTTACCAGCAGCTGAAAATAAAAAGACAGCACCAAAGAGGGAAGACAAAATAGCAGTAGCAGGGGAGAAGGAAATACATCAAATTTTTCAGGACCTCGACGAAAGATTAGCGATAACCTCCAGGTTTTATATCCCAGAGGATTGCATTCAAAGATGGGCAGCTGAAATGGTTGTAGCCCTTGATGCTTTACATAGAGAAGGAATTGTGTGCCGCGATTTGAACCCAAACAACATCTTATTGAATGATAGAGGTCAGGAACTTTTGCAAATGCATTTCTTTTTATTCGCTGTTGCTTCCAATTAACTGAGTAGGCGTTTTATCTTGTAATTAGTATCTTCATTTCCTGTCTAGAGCTTCATTATCAGTGCAGCAAATTCACCCCCAGTAATAGCTTCTAGTACTTAATGATGCCATTATTCTTAATGATACTGTTTTTAGCTACAAAAGGAGTAATTACAGTTCACTTCTGCAGAAAATGGAAGGGAAAAATGTTTTGATTTCTCCTGTCGTTTTGTTTTTAGGACACATTCAGCTAACGTATTTTAGCAGGTGGAGGGAGGTTGAAGATTCCTGTGACAACGATGCCATAGAGAGAATGTACTGTGCCCCAGGTTAGAGCAATCACCTACAATGTTTCACTTGGAAAGTAGATTAGCAGCTTTCATTTTCTCACGGAGCCTCTGCTAGATCATGCAATATCTGTATTTTCTTTGCTGCTTTTCCTGAATGTCTTAAAAACCTAGAGGGCTCATAACTGCTTTATTGTTGAACTGTGGTGGTGTTTGTTTGATCATTTCCTTAAAGTGTAATTGTATTGAATGTGTTGTTTAAACAAATTTAAGGAATGTTTTGTTTTCTGGCAATTATTTGCCATGTGTGAGTACATCTTGATAACTGAAGAGAGCAAATAAGGGAAAGGGCAAACTGAAAAGATGACACTAAGAACCTTAAAAATATAAAAAATTATAGATGCAAAGAATACAGGGGGAAAAACCGCCCATAGTTCAAAAAATACAACCCTAATAGGCTCAGAGATGCCTCTGACATTTCCGATGAGCTGCAGTGGGCTTTGAAATAGTTTAGAGAGCTCTCTTCTTAGAGCTGCTTTCATCAATCATGATGGTGATAAAATCAATATCTCTTGGGTTTTTATAGCAAGGATGGCACTTGAAACCAAGCCCTCCCTCTTTCCCTTTTTCCAATTTATTTTCTGCTAATATAGTGGTCAAATGGTAGTGACAGGCCAAAAAGCAGATGTTTTACTTTAACTTCGTATTTATAATATTTCATCACTAGCTTAAAAAAGGTACTTTTGGAGCTGAAATGACTAGTGGGAGGCTATTCAGATTTTCAGTTGCTCTTTTTCATTCTGTATTTGTAATGCCAACATACTCTTTCTGCTGAGTACGTGGCCTGACTAGATATTGCAACTTGGCATGCAGGTAGTCCTCAAACTCAGAGCCTGCAAATGTGCTCAGAAGAATTCAAAGTAAGAGTTATCAGCAGTGGTAGTTCTGAACTTAGTTTGCTATGAGGTATTTATGGCTTAGTTCTGCAAAAGAAATACAGTAAAGAACTGCTCTCTGTGCATAAAGGTGGTAGGATCTCAACAAAAATTTGAATGCCAGCCTCTTGAGATAAATAGTAAATACTTTTTTTTTTTCCTATCCAGTTGTAACTCAAAAGGACAGGTAATACAGAGAAGAATTCTTTTTACCTATCAAAGCAGACCGAACACCTTTGTTCTACCTTTGTTCTACTTAAATTCAAGAACAAGAAAATTGGGGAATCCCAGCAATTCTTACAGCTGTTAAATCAAAACATGTCTTGGTTGCCAGCATACGTGATACCCTGTTAGAAAGAGGCGTTTTCCTGCCTTCCTAACCCAGCCTTGTACGAAGCACTCCCTAGTTGATTGGTAGCAGAGATGGAAGTGCAGCCTTTTCCCACCCTGTCATCATTAATGAGCTGTGAAAAGTCAAAGCTTAATTTTTCTGTATTTTAATGAGGATCCAAACAGAGGGGTTTTTTTGCCCCCTAAGCCCCAACCAGTCAACTCTTGCAGTAATTAAGTGTTCAGGGAGCGATTGAAATAATATTTACAAGTCCCCAAATGCAAGAATAAAGTTTTCTGCACCATCATTATTTTCACCTCACAGCACAGGTGTGGTATCCATCCTGGCTTTCCTTAGCTAAATTCTTCTCTCCTTTCCCTCTCTCTTCTCCTCCCTACCCCAAGCTGCACTTTGCTTTGTGTGTCTGTAACTGGTGAGCCACAAAGTGAAGATTTGCAAATGCAAATATTAGATACATGCAAGATGGCTGAATTGATACTGCTTTATGATTCTTACTTTTCATATTTCTTGATCTTAAAGTTGTATCTGCAAATGATACTCTTATTTTAGTGTCACGAATCCATGCTAATTTTTGTGTATAAGAGTATTAGGTGGTATAGCTTAGCATTACACACGTGGAGCCAAGTGCTATTCTATTGTGAACAGTGATTTAATACTTGTACCTTCAGTAATGGTGTATAGCTGAGTCCAAAGCAGCTTTCTTGGGGCTAGAACTTTTTATCCGTATTAGAAAAAAAATTCATTAGCAGGCTTTTTAGGCAGCAGTGTTACAGGAAAAAAACCCTCTTTTTTTGGATGATCAGTGCTCATTTTAAGGAGTGCACTGTGTCCCTTGAACTCCTGTCTCCCCTTTATCATGACAGCATTGCTCCTCAAGCTGCTTCTTGGAATAAGGATTTTCAAATTATACTTGTGCTTCAGTTCAGTATACGAAGAGAAATTGCCACAGTGGTTTTTGTTTTTGTTGTTGTTTTGTTTTGAATTCTTTTTAAGTGGCTTTTAAAAACTGATTGTAAGTAAATGTTTCTCACAGCTTGCTTTTTTCCTGCTGAAGGGAAGGGTTGCAGTTTCGTAAAGGTGAACAAGTGGTCTTCACAAAATTTCATCAGGTCTTAATGATTTCTTATCAGAATACAACACAGTGACTAAATAAAGTGACTCAAAGTGAGTCTTTACCTTGTTCTGAATTTTCCTGGTATTTCCAGTATTGTGTGCTGTGTTGCCCTACCGCTGGGTACTCAGCCTTCCTTCTCCTTTTCTCTCCTAACTGAAGGATACACTGAAACTTGGCTTGTAAAATTTTGTCTTCATGTGTTTAGCTTGGTGTTGTGTTTTTTATCCGAGTTCAAGATAGAATAAGATTTGGATATAATAACTTATATCTAACGTGACTTCAGTGATTTGTTATTTAAATGCACTCATTAAAGCCATGCAAGAAAGGGAAGATGTCTTTATCAAAACACTGTCTTTTAAGGCCTGATGTTGGAGATTGAGAACAGATGATGAGACTTGGGATGCAGTTCTTTTTCTGCATTGATTTTTTTTTTGAGGACCAAGTTTTGGAGACGGCAAGTAGAGGATGAATGTGAAATTTAAACACATTGCAGGTCATCTTCAAATTAGAAGAGGAAATTGCAGAGATATGTGGAAGATGTAAAAATGTATTTGAAACAATCTTTTAAATTAAAGGTTTTGGGTGTTACTTTTTTTTTTTTTACAACACAAGTTCTAAAGTGCTTTGCAGTGAAGTGACTGAGGACATGCTAAAATTTTAACTTGCTTTATTGGTTGAAGGAAAACATGGAGTATATATTCTACAATTTATACATCAGAATCTAATTCCTCGAAGGGCTAGGGATAAGTGTATTAATGCTGAAGCTTTTCAGGCCCAGGGGAGAATAGAGGTCCAGCTACATAGAGTTTACTTGCGGGATCTTAAGATTTTGTATTTGAGGCATTCAGTATCCTATGTTGTGACCTTGTATTAAAGCAAAACAAGGTAGTACTGGGTTAGAAACAGTGATCACATTCTTGCCATGGTGAATAGCAAGGACTTGCTCAGCTCTTGCTACGCTGTGAAAAGCAGCGAGGCAATGTGACTGCATGTGTAGAAAAGAGATTATGTGGTGTATATATAAAATAATAGAGCAAGTGCAAACATTATGAACTGGCAAGTGTTAAGAAGAGAAAGAGATACTTTAAAAAGCTGCATACCGTTCCCTGCTAGCAATATGATTAATTTTGTATGAAATGGCAATTGTCATTTTATATCGTGCATAAATTAAAAGCAGGGCTGAATCAGTTGCAAGTAGTGGCACTTCTCCACTATTGACGGCAGGTGGCATTGTACCATTAATGGATTTTGCTGCAGCACTTGCCGGCTGTAATTTGTCTCACTTCCCATACGAGCTGGAGACAGAAGATGCGGTTTATTTGTAATGATTTGCATATCAAGAATTGTACTCGCAAGCTCGTGGTGTTTTATAGTGCTGTTGAATCTGATGGTAAAGCTGGATAACTCTTTGCTCCTTTGCATAGTTCTACTCAATTTAAAAAAAAAAGTTCATGCTGAACCAGCTACTGCAACAACAAAGCTATCTGCAGATGCTTAAAAGTAGCGCCTGTGTTATACTTTGATTAATGGCCAAACTAAATCTTTGCTGTTCACCTATGATAAGTCAAATGTTGTTTCTCTAACCCACAAGGGAAATGATGGATTATAAATCATCCCCTATAAACTCAACACCATTTCAAGTAAAACTGTGGGGGGTTTTGGCCAAGAATAACCTATTTGCTTTTAAAGAAGAAATTAAGCTCTTGTAACTGAGAATTTCTGCTGTGTTAATATGGTTTATGTGACAACTTTTAAAACTTTCTTCCCTTTTACAGTAATTTTGTTTTCTGAGTGTTTTAAAGTGTACTAAGCAGCTGATGTCTGAACACAAAATTATTAGCAGATCAGATGAGAATGATTCACTTCTGTTTAAACAGCCCTTTGCTCTCCGTGCCCTCTGAGAACTCTTATCACATATTTGTCCAAAAAACCCCCCCAAACCTAACAAAAAATCCCTCACATTATCCACCTGCCTGGTGGCTGGTAATATCAGTAATGTATCTCTCTATCTCTTGGTTAATGTGCCTTGGTATTCTGAAGGGGGGAAAATTCCAGTAACAGATTCAATTTACACAGACAGAAACTTGAGCAAATGCCAGCCTAGCAGGGGGGCCATTATTCTGCTCTATAAATAAGTTTAAAAAAGAAACAAACACACACACAAACCTGTGAATCAACATGTTTTGGTCTAATTGAGGGAAAAGCAAGATAGATGAATTTTGAAATGCAAATGATCACCTTCTGTTATTTAAGTATTGCTTTTGCCAACTTTATGATCTTAAATATAAAGACTTGTTACCTTTTAAATGAAGTAATAGTTACATTCCTTTCTTGATAAGTCATAATTTTTAAAATCAAGTTTGGTAACTTTTTTTTAAAAAGCCCATTCATAGTATGCTTAATATCTGTGAGAAAGCAAAATCATTTACAGCTGCAGCCTAGTGAACGCTGTCTTCAACTAAAACAGATTAAGTTGAGGATTTACTCATAAAGAAATCTTTTAGGTACTTTTATAATCTAACCTGTGAAGTGTCTTGTTGTAGAAGCGGCTTGCTGGTCTAACATCTTATGCAAATGCAATGTGTGAATGAGATGTTTTATTTATGCTCTCCGAGTTCTTGTTTCAGCAGCAGGGATGCATTGCATCTCATCCCTGTACTGTTTTCGGAGGATGAGATTTCAGAACTGGGCTGCCTTTGGAGTATTTTTTTTTCTTTTTTCTTTTTTTTTTTTTTCTTGTCCAAACAATTAGTTTCCACCAGACTGTGTTTACTAAAAACCGGAGTTTTGCTTGTTGAGATCGTAAAGCCAAAGGGAGCTTAGCTTCATAGAATGTGTAAGTGGGAAACTGGCCATCAGTAATGCATCATATTATTCTTCTGCTTTCATAAGCTGTGTGCTATAATCAAGCCTTATTTACACAAACTAGCCTTCCCAGAAGCCCACACATAAATATATGGTATATGTGGTTTTATCTAACTTTCTTCTAATTGTACACAGTACAAAACCTAAGCAAAAAGAAGGCTTTGCAGTTGAAGGATTTTGATCCAAAAAAGACCAAAATGTTTCAATTTGCAACCTGTTTTTCGTACTATCAAATGAAGATGTCACTTCTGTTCTTAGACAATTGAAAATACAGATGCAAAATGCAGCTGATAACCTAAAACATATGGCATGAAAATAAAAATTGCTAGGTGCTATTATTAGCCTGGATACTATAATTTTTATTTACTGAACAAAGAAAAAATGGTTTGCCTCTGTTTACCAAATAGATATTTCATGGTGGAAAACCTGCATATTATTTGTGTGGGTTTTTTTCAGTAGTAGTTTGCAGGCACTCATTAAATCAGCTATTCTGTATTATAGTAATTTAATTTGAGTAGATTGTTTAAGAAGGAAAATAACTGTGGTAGATTAAAGTGCCATTGACCCTGAGAAGTGTCGAGGGGTGGGCTGGTCTTGTGGTTATAGTGTAAGACTGGACTAGATTTTATCTCTGTTCTAGCTTTTTGTGTGATGTTAATGACTTGGGATAAGTCTAAAAAGGAAAGAAAAAACAGGGCAGGTAAATGAGCTTTGAGCAGCAAAGACAGAAGGATGGACTATTTTGATTTGAGAAGCCCTGTCAATAGGAAACAGGACTAACATAAACAAGAAAAATATATGGCTGGTGAGAATAACCAGGAAAGGTCTGGAGCTGCAGAAGAATTGTTGTGAAGCTGGTAGTAACAACTTTACAGCAACCATTTGGAGTGGTAGAGCTCTCCAAAGAGTGTCCCACAGAAAACAGTGACGACTGACTGCTCCCAGAATAGTAAGATGTCACGAACCTGGACTATGAAATTGAAAGCATAGGTTTGGGGAGAGAATAGACTATTTTCTGAAAATAGTCTGATGTGGTTTGGCACTCAGGCTTGTTATAAATACACTAGATAGTTCAGGTTTGTGTGGTGTTTTTTTTTTTTTTGTTGTTTGTTTGTTTGGTTTTTTTGTTTGTTTGTTTTTTGTTGTTGTTTTGTGTGTGGTTTTGTGTGAGTGTGGTGGGTTTTGGGTTTTTTTTTTTTTGGGCTTGGGTTTTTTTCTGCTTTGTTTCTTTTCATGTTTGTGGGTTTTTTTGGTTTGGTTGTGTTGTGTTTTTTTTACTTTTTAATTGTTACAGATGGGGCTAAAACTTGAAGATAGTATAGAAGATTACTTTTGAAAATAAATGGAGCTAACTGCAAGATTAATTAGTGACATGAGGAAATTTCTTCCAAAGAGGAACATAGACAATCGTGGTTTTGAATACCTTTAAGATGAAACTTAGTATTTTCATACTCCATTTGATCTTAGCAGATGTTCATTGGACTTGCCTCACTACTTTATTGTTTAAAGACCATGATAAACTTTTTATACTTAACTATAGATGGTTCAACACTGTGTTTTATAAATTGCTAAAGCATTTTAGGCAAAGCATTATGGCCAGATTGCTTGTGTGATGTGTTATTTAGTGACTGTATCTTATAATATCTTGGCTGACTGAGTCTGCCTAGAGTAAATTAGCTTGGACTCATTTTACTTGGTTCTCTGCAAATGCTTCTTTACATATATAGATATTAAAATATGATAAAATAGGAAGCTTTTAAAATTAAATGAGTGTAAGGTAAATAGAATTTCTGAAGCGACTCTAATGATTTTTCATGCAATACTGTTTATCTTAATGGCCACAGAAGGAGAAAATATTGTCTGATGTTTTCAGGATGTTGGACAAGTCCATTTCCTTTTGAATGGTTTCAGATACCTGACGGTAGTTCAGATGGGTTGTCTTATTTTCTTATATGAAGGTATGCTCTTTCTGCTTGAAACACAGGGTAAGGGAAGGGCCCTCCTCAGGTTTTGAAATTCTTATGAAGATTCAAATGGTTGCCTTCTTAATTGCAGGAAAACCACATTAATACAAAGCCCTTCCTGACTCTTAGGTGTTTGGAGATGCAGCCCTTCTACTTAGAGCCTATTTTGTTGTGAGCTAACTTCAGGTGCAGTTTGTTGTTGTTGTGTGGTTTTGGTTTTTTTTTTTGGTGTGTTTTTTGGTGGTTTTTTTTTTTTTTTTTTTTTTTTTTTTCTTGTCTGGTTTTTCTTTTTTTTTTTTTTTTTTGTGTTAGAGTTTATCTTTATGAAGTTTTTTTCTGAGAATTTATTCTTGATGATTCACAAGCCATCTGGCCTGAATTGCACAGTGAATGTCCAAGTCCACTTTTATGTTAACTAGTGGTTGTGTGTGTTGGTTGGAGGCCTTACTGTCAGCCCTAGAGGAAACTATATGTGGGAGAGTTTGAGGTGTAGTAGTAAAAGCCTTTGAAATCCTTCAGCATGAGAGGTGTATTTCAGGTAAAGATGCTGTAGAGAGAACAAGAAAATCAGCTTTGGTTTTATAGTTCATAACTGTCAAGGATGTGTGTTGAAGAGAAGTAGAGTTCTACTTCTTTTCTTTAGAACTGGCACTTCTCTTTATAAGTACAGAATGTTGTCAGCTACTTATCCCTTATCGGGAAGTAAGTTATTACTGTGTGTAATGCAAATATTGAGATAAATATGGAAACCATAAAGAAATGGCCTTTCATTTGAGACCAGCTGTTCTGGAAGGAGGGTAGTGCTGGGTAGTGAAGGTGTTTCCCTGTGCTGTCTGTCTCCATCTGCACCCAGTAGCATTTTACAAATCTCCTTCCCTTCAGTTACCCCAACGGCTACTGTTGAAATTGCTTCTGCGCAGGAATGTGGCATTGCTGCTGACATGTGCTGCTTGGTGAGAGATGTTGAATGGGCATGCAATGGGAAGGGAAAAAGAAGAAAGCTCATCCTTTTAATGAAGTTGCAGTAAAGCTGGAAGAGCTACTGATACTCTTTTTTTCACCCTACTTTTCTATTTTTCCCCTTTAAAAGTACTTTGTATTTGAGAATAATATGAATACTTTTGTACTGCTAGTCCTAGAAACACTAACACCATGCACGTGTGTGTGTGCATGTTTATTTTTCTACAAATGTGGATAAGGTCCTTGATTTCAAGGTTCATGAAGTAAAGAATTGGCACAAATATTCCCATGTTATTCACTTGAGCTTATGGGTCGCTACCATTTATTGTCTAAGTTACTTTGCTGATGAATTGAGATGAAAATGTTTTCTTAGCGAAGGCAGATATTGTAGTTCAGATTTATTGCAATATGAAAGCTGAACAAAAAAAAGCATATGCCCTGTGTGGTATATTACATTAGCTAGCTACTCTGTATCACTTGAAAGCACTTCATAATCTATAGTTTCTATATTTTCCCATGATGTGTAGTCAAGATAAAATGCAGTATTATTGATGTGAAATCCTGAATTTATTATGATCATTGTAGTGCATCAGAAGTAATGTGACCTGTTTGAAGCAAGGGAATGTAAAGAATACATGTTTATTTGTAATATTCACAATTATTTTTTTCTTCTTTTTTAAGGAAACACTTTAATCTGAAGTAAGGAAACTTTGAGACCTAGGGAAAGCCTAAGAAAAGCATACACTGACAAACAGGAGAAAAGTTGAGCTAAAATTTAGGTTTTTTTGTAAAAGAGAATACTCAAATGTGGCTCTCAGCTGAGTTTTCCATTTTCTGTGCTGTGTTGGTTCAGACGACTTGTCCCACAGTTTCTGCTGTGTGCATGAGAACCCAGCCACAGCCCTTCAGCCCGGGGAGAAATCTGCATTACTTGACTGTTCTCAGTTTATCCCACTTGTGTCATTTTGGTCACAGTTAGAAGTGGATGGAAGAGTTCAGTGTTGATCTCTTAAGAGATCTTCAATGACATTTGTTTTGACTTGGCATGTACTAAAAATGTTCTTACAGTTGAAAATAAGAGCTTGGATTTTGGAGAAGTGGACTCTATGGTTTACTTTTTGGTACTTACTCTGTCTTCATCAGTGAAGTAAGTGAGGTTACAAGAACTTCCTGTAATGAACAGTGTGTGATTCTGTAAAAGAACACAGTTTAACTTTGATGCTTCAAAGAGCTGGATCAGTATCTCTGATTGCCAGCAGAAAAGGAAATAATACCAGAAGTCAGAAATTATTTATTTGTAATATGTCTTTTCCCTGTGCTCAAAATGATGCTTTTTTTCACCTTTAGAGTATTTTTTTTATATTGGGCTATAACTCCAGGGGCCCATCCCCACTGAGTATCCTTGGGAGGAATGGTTCATCTCCTTTTGTTATGTTATTCTAAAATTTAAGATTTGTCTAAAAATTAAGAATTGTCAATATGGAGAAGTTAATGGTAGTACAGGAACTGAGAATTAACTAACTCTTGGCTATACTATCCTTATTCTGGAATAAGTGTGGAATGTAATTTACAAATGAAAATCTTCACTTGTGTGAAAGAAAGCTCTCTTTGTCTAGAATATCCACAGTATTAAAACCACAGAGGAAGGAAAACTCTGCTCTAAAGAAGCCTAAAGTATTTGGGTTTAGATTTTACTTTCCACTCATGTTAGCTTGGTTTTGAATGCACATTATTGGAATATATAGTACTAGGAAATCACAATTGGACTGAAAAGGCATTTCCATTCAGTAGGTTTCACTAAGAGATGCTATGAAAACCTTTCACTAGCTGGTTCATGTGGAAAGGCCCAAGTTTGTTTTTTAGTTTTTCTGTTTTGAAGGACAGTTTGAAGGACTGCTTTGAAGGACATAAAATCAAATTGCAAGATAAGATTTTGATTTTTACACAATTCTCTCAATTTACCATAATTTCAACTTAATCTGGATGCTTGCCTGTGATCTTAAAACATTTTTAGTAAAGCATGTAATTATGTGGCTAGAGTTCCTCATGTGGCTGCCATTACATCTTTGTGAAAGTTTCTGGATGCTGATAGAAGTGTTACTCTGTAAGGAATGGAATAAATTCTAATGTCTGGCACCCTTATAGTGATGTATTGGGCATTTAAAAGCTATTAACTGTAATAAACTTCTTAATGTGAGTGATGTCCTTCCTAAAGAAACAATGTCTGAGCCATCCTTCCCTGTTGTTCTTGCAACAGCAACCTCAGCCAAGTCCTGTAAGGTGCTGAGCATCTTCCAGCTTGTGTGGCAGCTGCTCAAGGGGGGCAGCGCTCTGCAAATCCCTGTGCTTAGCATGCGTGCGCACATCTCTGCATCTGGAGAGGTCTGGGGCTACCACCTTCTTTTCCCTGACCCTGGAGTGTGACTCGTCTGTAGTTCTCCTTGTCTGTGCTCATGCTAAGCTCCATAGAATGATGAGCAAGATTTTTCAGATGTGCCACAATGCTTTTCACAGCAACGACGATGTGACTATATGCTAATTGTTGTCCTCTACTGGGAAGCTGGTGTGGCTTTTGCCACCAAAGCTATTTTAGTGCAGCTTCTGCATTTATTTTTTTTTTTGACAGTCAAAATGAAGATTTCATCTTCATTGCAATCTGTTTTTCTGGCTGTTTTAGAGCAGACAGCGTGGTGTGGTTTGTATTTAATAATTTTTGTAGTTTAAAGCCTGAGTCAGTGAAAGCCCCATTTTTCTGCATACATCATGCTGTTGGATACATGAATTTGTATGGCAAGGGATTCTATAACTCCTGTCTCACCCCTCTGCTATCTCTTGTGCATGGACAGCAATAAGAGAGGGTTGGGTGTTGGCTGGATATTAGGGAAAACAACTTACTTCACCTAGTTACAGTTTGGGCTGAGCTGTAGCAATACATGGTTGCTGGCTGAGGTTAGGCTATGTGAAGTAGTTTTAGCATCTCTATCTGGTTTCCGACAGACAAGAGAAGCTATTGTGAAAAACCTCCCATGGTGACCCCAACAAAGGGTGTGGGTTAGCCAGGAGGTATATCCTGCCCTCATAGACAAAATTAAGGCATGCAGTAGACTGTTACAACCTCCCTTGTGCTGCTTTTATGGATGCCTCCAGACACTCTGGTCAGTCCAGTTCTTCTGATCAGGGTGAATTCTAAATATGTTTTGCTTTACTGTCTACCACTGTCCAGTTTAGTCTGGTATAGAAGAATCCTAACTGTAATCCCTACAATGCCTGTGTGTGCATGGAAGAGTCAAATTATGCATGAAATGTATAGTGCTGCTGTGTTTGAACAATGCAATCTGTAGGTGGCTAAAGGGCTAACTAAATTGCAGGCGTAATGAAAGCTCTGTGGTATTTAGTATATGTTCTGTCAGCATTAAACAGTCACCTTGTAAATATATGTTAATTTTGAAGGTGTAGCTGACCTTTTTAATATTAATTGAAATGTCTCATCTTTAGAGGTTGGTGCTATCCTAGAAGAGACAGAAGCCTGTGACTGGTGGAGCCTGGGTGCCATTCTCTTTGAACTTCTTTCTGGCAAGGTAGGGCTGGGGGCAAGTTACTTGATACAGCTGACCTCTTGGCTAGTTGTTTCTCGGAAGTGGTGCGCCTGGTTGTGATTTCCTTGCTTGTCTTTCTCAGATATGCCTTGCTGACCCGAGTACCCTCTGTTTGCTTGGTCTGCATGGGACCAGAGAATGAAACATGCTCAAGCTTCAGCAGAACAACTTGATAAAGCTGTATCAAACTCAGGACTGAATAAATAACCAAAAACCATGCTGCCCTCTTAACCACAGTGCAGTCAGAGTTCTCTAACATTTTGTCTGTACATGTAAAAAATTTTTGCCCTAATAGTTTCGGCATTATTTCCTGTGACACTGTGGAAGCCATATGTTGCTTTTACATGTTAGTTTGATGTTTTGAGAAAAAGGTACTTGGCCAGATCAAACTGATCATTAGCTGACAGTTCTGCATGAAGAAAGCAAAGTCTACCAAATTCCAGACTATTCAAGTTTAAGCCATACAGCACAACCCCTAAGACATAAAGGTTCTAAACCTGTGTCTCCAGGGGAGCATCAGTGCCTGTAGACATTCCTCCTGGAATCACTACTTTGTACTGGGAAGAATGGAAATTTTAACTGTGTGTTAATGTGCATGTGTAGTAGGAGATAACACAACAGTACCATTTTTTTTAATTAATAAATGTATGTCTACCTTTTTTGTTTGTTTATCCTTAGACCCTGATTGAGTGCCATCCATCAGGAATAAACACTCACACTTCTCTGAGTATACCAGACCATGTATCAAAAGAGGCCAGATCACTAATTCAGCAGGTAATTGAGGGGAAAATTTGTTTTCTATAGGTATGCACGTAGACTGGACAAATACTTATCTGCCCAAGTTGTTCTGTTGAAGTAAGCCTAAAAACAGACAACTGCTGATAGGAACATGGATGGGTCTTTTTTCAGCACTGATGAATTTTGCCCAGCTCTCCTTTGCATCTGGAAACTTTGACTTCTGTTGCCAGGTGTCTCTGTAGAAAAGCAGAGTGCTTTGCCATTTCTTTAAAGAACAAATTTTGTCAATGCTGAGTGCTTTGGAAACACCTGCTGCTGCTGCATGAACATTTTAGGAATTGTGCTGTAAAAATTCATTGAAATATTTTTAAGGAACTGAATTAAACTAAAGAATGTTGATTCCAATTCCGCAAGATACCTCTAAGTACTATGAAATCTGTAACACACTGATCAGAAGTTATGATCTTGCTGTGGTTGAAAATCTGTAGCTGCCCTCCAAGAAACCTTCTGGACAGCATTTGTCAAGAAAAGTACTTCAAATTTTGAATACAGTGACTTGTGTAATGAGAAGAGAACTGGTAGCTTGTACAAAAGACAGAGTAGAAAACCTTGAAATAGAGACAACCTTCCAGACTGATACTCCTTTATTAAAGTTATGGGAATAATATTGACTACTGGTTTTAGCTTACTCTTAGGTTTAAATAGTCATGACTGAGAGAATAGACATCTAGTACAGGGTCTTGCATTTCAGGTAATGCTGTCTTCCTTCTAGTTAATTTTGACCTAGCTGAGGGGATCTGACCTAATTCACTTGGGTAGAATGTGATATATGTGATCTGTGTTGTTCAGCTTTGAACAGAGTATCTTTCTAGTGGATGCATAAATAATGACTTCACTTAGATGTATATTTGAACAGAGCAGAGTGGAAAAAATAGTTTTTGAAAAAATGAAGGAAGATTTTGAAAATTCAGTGAGTCAGAAGACCCAGAGACAGACTGATTTCTGTGCCATTACTGTGAAGTGATTAATGGAGATGGAACTAGATGTTTGGACCTCCTGTATTGTCTAGGTGACATGAACTCCCTGGAGGTAAAAGCATGTGTCTGCATTTCTGACAAAGGTAGAAAGGGAAGTGAGAAAAGCAAAATCCCATTTTTGTATAATCTGCATTTATATTGTTAGGTGGTAGCATATTGTTGCCCTCACCCACAGGCGCTACAGGACTCAAACAGCTAAGGGAAAAGCAAAACTACCCTTGATGAAGGGAATTCCTCCTATTAAGATTAGAAGTGAAGACGAACTAAGTCATCCAGTCCACTTCTCCCTGCCAGTGCAGGATTGTTCTTCACTGCAGGCTAATGTATTACCTGTTTTCAAAGATGCCAAAGAGTGGCTCTTTTGCCACTTGCGGTTTAAGTGGCAAATATATCTCTGCCACTCACAGATATATTACAAGGCCACATCTGTTCAGAGAACAGTCACCCCAGTGCCTGCTAGGTTAAGCCTTCTAGTGTAGGGTGGTGACTTATCTGGTGGAGGTTTGGCTATATGAGCTAGTAAATCACATTTTTGTTGTGTGACTATCCAAGGAAGCTGCCATTCATTGTTGAGGAAACCTTGTCAGGAAAAGGAAGAAAGCTCTCTTGGCATGGATAGCAATTTGTCATTGTGACTTTCCTTCCCCCCACTGCCAAGGGTAAACAGGTCAAAGCATCACAGAATAACTCTCTGGGATCAATGTTCAGCTATATAGAAAACTTGTGTCAGACGTTGTCTCCTGCTGTGGCTTCCAGTGCAGGTGACTTCCTTGTAAACACCTCCTACATTTAGCCAGTTTCTAAGAAAACAGAGGTCTGTTTATTTCTGGTGAAAGATGAAGTTGTTATTTTTATGTTGGTTTGGTATTTTGCACTCATTATTTTTTTCAGGTACCTCCACACTCTACTACCAACAAAATATGCAACATGATTTTTCATTAGGTTTCTCTTGCAGTTTGTGTTGCATCTTCTTTCTAAGATTAAAATTCTTCTGGAAGAACAAACTCCAGAAAATAAGTGTACATGCTTAACTTTCCCCCTGCTAGTGCTGGTTCTATTTCAGCAGAAGGCAGAGAGACTCTGACTGCATCTGTTTCTGCTGGATTGTGGAAGATATCACAGCAGCACTATTCACTGTCACCAAGCTGCCTTTACTATATGACACTATGACTACAAGTAGCAGAGCCACCTTAAAATGTGTAAATTCCTGTTTATGGATGTAGACTCACTTAGATGTTGAGTGCATTAAGATATGAATACACATTGTTCCAAGTGACAACTGGGAGAAGTTATCCTATTAGCTGTTCCAGAAAAAGCAAGAAAGAAGTCATGCCTTTGTACTGGCTGTAATTGAATAGAGTATAAACAGTTCTCTAAAACTGCAAAATAGTTTTGTGTGTCTTTATTAGTCTCTTTGGAGTATTACCTTTGCATTCCCTTTTATATGGTTTGGTATCTTTAAACAGATGTAAATATTGTGATTTCCTTTTCACATGAATTCCATCATGTGATGTACAACTAAAAAGCAAATGAGGTGCTGAATTTTAGGAAATTTCCACAAAACCATTACACTGTTTTGTTTCTTTCACTGGGGTTTAATTTTTCAGTTTTAGTCCACTTGTATGATCCTTTAAAACTTTTTTCTTTTATTTTCTTTTTTTTTTTAATTAGGAAATAGATGTTAACATCTTTATATTTTAGGACCAATTCACAATTTATGAAATTGAAAGTTACAGACCAGTGTCCCTGATGTAGATGTAATGCAGTGGTGTGAGCAAAGGCTAATGGGAAGCAAACGCAGTGTCCAGAGTTCTACCCATGCAGGCTCTCACTGATGCTCTCTTTTTAAAATGAGGTTACACTTAAAAGGAAGTCCCAATGTGCAGTGCTTCAGGGAATTGCATGCTGTGATCAGTAGTCTCTGGAGACTAACACTGAGACTCAAGAAAAGGAGAGACTTCTTCCATTTACTGGATTTTAGGCATTTCAAGTGTGCTTTTGCACTACTGAAAGTAACTCATAGAGCAGGAAAACAGTAGGATGTCTCTTACCTTAGACCTTTCTGGAACTTTTAAGAAGTTGTTTTTGTTCTTACTCACAGAATCTTACATATATTTTTTTTTTCTTTTTGTATCAAGCTTTTGCAGTTTAATCCTGCAGAGCGTCTTGGTGCTGGTGTTGCTGGTGTTGAAGATATCAAATCTCATCCATTTTTTGCCCTTATAGAATGGGCAGATCTGCTGAGGTGAGAGATGCGTGCCCTCTGAATAAGCTCAGGTCAAGTGGACAAGTTTCTCTGGCACAGAAGCACCCTGCCTTGCTTCCTTTGGATGTCCCAAACCACTTGGATATGATGACTAAAGCACGCTGGAGTGATTAGGCCAAAAGTGAACACTTTTAACGGGATTCACTGGTTGTACAGAGTGCTGGCTTATTTTTACAGCAACTGGTTGCTATGTGTGTTTAAGTCTTTTCACTAAAAGGTGGTTTGTGATGAAACTCCTGGGCTGCATGTTTAGTGCTGCCAACTTGTTGACTAAGTAAAACCAGGAATTTGTTCATGGTGCTTTGTCTGATGATGGAAGTGTCTATAGACCGTGCCAGTTGAAGGTGTCTTTTATGGTGTCAATAGACCATTTCCCTATGCTAAGTACAGCTTTGGGTGAGGGGGGAGGAGCAAATAATTTATTAATGGTATATGCTGAATAAAATGCTAAAATGCTTTATGCAGAAGTTGACATGCTAAAAATAATATATCCATTAAAAATTAAGAAAGCTGTTGCATAATACTATGGAAAGTGTCTTAAAAATGGCATATCATTTCACACTGTGGAAAGAGCATATAAAAGGCAAATAATGCTGTCAAATGTTGTACTTTGTTGGCTGGCAATGTCTGTTTAAAACTCTTGACTGTTGTATTTGATGAGCTCCATGTTAAAGTCACTACAGAAAGGGAAATCTTCTTTTCCTCAGCTGGATAAACACTGCTTTAGCACTCTAATAAGGACCAAGGAAACATAATACTAAATAAATGTATATATGAAAAAAAGGAAAAACTCTTCTCTCATCACTGCAGCCACCATTTTATCACTTAATGAACTTTACTTCCTCTAAGTGTCCTATTTATAGCTGCTACTTCAGGAAAAAAGCTTTCTGTTCCTGCTCTTCTGCTTGAGGAAGCTTCTGAACTCTCCCGTTTGTTTGTTAATAGTCTTCATAAATCAAAGAAAGTCTTCACCCACTCTGCTGCTTGAACAGGAAGAAGCCTGGGCTTTGCTCATGCCAAATGACTAAGGGACATCTCAGAGCAAACCCTGGTGGGTATGACTTGGGCATGAGCCAATTAGCTGACCTGTTTGTTTGTTAGAAATGTCTGGAGAATGGGACAAGACAGACATGCAGAATATTTTGCTGTGCACTGCTGTTCCTGCTGAGCAGCCATGCCTGTATGGGTTTCTGTCATACAAATGCTGTGCTCCGTGATGCTTGTACAGATTATGGATCTGTGGGTTTTTTCCTAAAAGTTCACTTTGCTCTCTATTTTTTTTTTTTCCTTTGTCGTCTTCTCCACAGCTTTATCCGGAGAACAAAGGGCAAATTCCTTTGGGAAAGTGAGGTGACAGCAATGATTATTGAATTTACAACTCAAAAAAAAAAAAAAAAAAAGTATGCCTCCCCATTTGTATTTTAGCAGTGTATTTTATGGGCACTCCCAAAAGTGCATCTGCACAGTCTCCATCCGTTAGACACCGGGTCGGTGTATTCAAATAAAGTGGAAAAGGAAAATACTTCGCTTAACCAAAGGAAATCTGGAAACTTTTTTTTTCTTTTTCAAATTATTCCACTCCCTTTTTTTTTTTTTCTTTCTTCCCTTTCTTGTGATCACCAGGCCAGCAGAGGGGCTGTAACAACACTGCAGGTTGTAACCAGGTCACTAGTATCACTGCCTACGGAGTGCTGTCCAAGATTACATCACTCTCAGAAACTGTGTTTCAACCTACCACCCTCTGGCTTCATAACAGGAACTCCCTCAGGTGAGCCACAGGAACAACCTCCTGCACCAAGTGGGTCGGAAATCTCTAATGCAGAGACCAAGCTGATCCAGAACTTCCTTCCAGCACTGCCCTGGCTGTGACTTTAGAGAGAGCTCATTGCTCAAGGGAAGCCTCCCTTCCCTCAGCCAGCTGACTCTATCCCTGGGGCTCTCTAGCCCAGCCACCAGATAATGTCGTTGCCCATGTTGATCTGTCCCAAAACATTTGCCTGGTGGTAACTGTTAAAAAAATATTTTCCATGTTATTTTAAAATGCTCTCGTGTTCAGGTCATGCCCATGTACTGGTTGCAAGTAAAAGCAGGATAAGATAGCACGGGAGTGCAAGCTGGTTTCTGTGAGCAGCAGAAGGAGAACGCTGTTCTAGCTGAAACCAGATGACCAGTTGCTCTCACTGCAAAACATTTGGTTAAGTTACTGACACAGAAATATTTGTTTTTCTGGGTACATTAGTAGTGAGAAAATCTAGATCACAGAGGCTAGAAGGAATGAGGCACTTCGCAAGTTGTCTTATCAGAAGTGAGCCTTTGAGATGATACAGGCTTTTGTAACCTTACCACTGACTCTGTTAATGGTTTTGATAAAGGAAGCACATTCTAGAGTTAATTGCACAAAAAAATTCCCGCTTCTGTATTTTTTTCCTTTACATGTATTAAGTTGTATTGATGTTTACATGTATTCCTTTAATAAACAAAACCTTTCAAGCCTAATTCAGCCCATGGGCTTCTGAACTTGACATTTAGTTCTTGAAGACAATCCTTCCTACCTAATCAACACTTTCTATCCTTGGCTTTTGTGACTTGAAATGTTCTAGATTGCTGCTTTTTGGTGCCTCTTATGAAGTCCTGCAGTGCACATCTCTATTTTGCTGACTGTTAAGTAGTGCAGAGTCCATTCCACTTTCCTTCTGTAACATGTGATGGCTGATAGCAAAACAAATCCATTTTGTTCACAGGAATTGGTGAGACTCTATGTAAAACATAGGAAAATAAACCTATAGATTTTCCTGCTGTCCTGTGGGTGTTCAGGTAAGGCAGATAACACACTTAGGACATGTCAAAGTGGTAATTCATTGCACCCTGTTAAACCACTCTCTAATGTTTTTTGTGTCCTATTAAGAAAAACTGGGAGACAAAATGTTTGAAGGCTTGCACTGAGTAGAATTGGTGTGTGTGTGAGCCAGGGCCCCTGCCCAGGCCTATGAAAGGAACTGCCTCTCAAGAAATACAAGGCTTTTAATGGCTGTGTTCACAGCTTCTGTGCCTGTAGCACAGCTCCTCTATCTCCTGTGAAAATCACCTCTCAGACAGCAGTCACTGTCATGCTGACTCTCCACACACCTTTGGGATGCTGAGTTGGCAGGGTTATGTGTGCCAGAACATCCACCCGGCTCCTCTCTCCAGTGCTAAACCTGTTCCTTGGTGCGTCCCTGCAGCGAAGGGCACTGGGATGAAGAAGGCTGGGGAGGTCAGCCTTTTTCTAAATGAAGCACTCAGCATAACAAGGTACATGGAAGTGCAAAGTAAACCACTATGGGATTTTTAATTCTTTTTTTTGAGTGTGATGTCATTTGTTTTCTCAAGGACACTGACTAGGAAGCTGGAGAAACAGAAACTTCCTCTCTGGTGAGATTTATGGTAGGGATTTCAGCAATAAAAAGTACATTTGTTGATTTCTTCAGAATTATGCTTTCTGCATGGGCTTTGCTGTGACCTGAAGTATGTGAGTTTCTGGTTGCTGTCTGGCCCTGTGCTCTGCATGAGAGGGCTTTTACCAGGGCCCCAGTATGTGCTGGCGAGCCAGCCTGCACCTCACTCTGGCTGTGCCTGAGCACCCCCAAGTCCTTGTCCAGTCAGCAGCATCTGAGGCTAAAGAGCACCTCTTGCAGCTGGCCCTTGGCTCTGTGTGTCTTCCAAGCTGCATGTAGCTTCCAAATTGGAGCCCCACAGCTTTTTGCAGGGTCTAAGAAGTTGTGTGGACAGGATTTCTTTATCTCTTTGCAGCAGTGGCCTCTTAAATGCTGCCCTGTCCCTCACCTCAATGGCTCCTTATCTCAGCCTCGTTTCCTTCTGCCTGGCAGCGTGGTGGGCCAGACCTCCTGCAGGCTCTTTCTGCAGCGGTTTGTGCCACTGCGTATGTTAACAATTGTTCAGTCTATACCCACCAACCAGTGGTGGGCTGGGGTACAGTGAAGACCAGAACAAGCCTGCAGCTTTGGCCACCATGAGTGCCTAAGGACTTTCTGTATGCTCTCGCTTCCAGGGCTGAACAGCGTCTTGCCATGGTGCTGCAGGAGCAGGATCGCCTGGGGTTGTGAGGTTGGGGCACAGCTTCTGCTGATGGGAATGTGTGTGCGGGTAGGATGGGGCGGGGGGCCGAGGGACTGGGCTGAACAGCAACAGGGGTACTAGCAGCTGCAGGGTCATGGGGTGTGTGTGAGGGGCTCAGGCAGTCCCCAGGACAGAGTGCCTTGTGCGGCTCCAGATGCAGTTTGGGAAGGGGCGACAGAGCCAACTCCCAGAGGGGGAACGGGACTTGCTTAAAACAGGCTGAGCAGCTGCTGCTGGCAGCAGTGGTTGAGGCTGGCAGCGCACGGCCATCTTCCTGTGCCACAGGGCTGGTGGAGTCCTGGTTGCTGCCTGAGACATCTGCAGAAACAGAGCTGGGGAGCCCTGGTCCAAAGATGGTGAGGTATCCTCAAGAAAATCCCAGCTTCTGGGTGGTAAAGTGATGGAAGTGGTCCCACCTTCTGCTAGTGCTGTGTAGTGAAATCTCCTGCATCTCTGCTGCTGGGCAGAGGAGGCTAATTGGTGCAGCAGAGAGGATACTCCAGACTCCCAGCAGCAGGTGACAGCTTAATGCTCTGCCTCAACAGGACCTCACTGCCTCTTGGCAGACCAGAGGCTTTCCTTCTCCAAAGGCAGCTCTGTCTCCATCTTCTTGGCCCAGGGACCAGTCAGGAGGAATTAGAATTTCTGCTGGAGGGCTGTAGTGTCAGAGTGATGAGGAGGAGGGCTGGGGAAGCGTGCAATGCTGTGCAGCAGGGAATTAGTGTCCTCTTAGGAAGCCTGTGGGTGGTTGCCTTGATCCTTTGCTGCTGAGATCCTAAAGTTGTTAAGTTTGGGAAAAGTCCTTCTGGGAGCAATAAGTTAGACAAGCCAATTGGCAAGTGGGGGAGATGGATAAAGGTGGCCCAGACAGAGAAGGAGCAGACCTTGCAGGGGTCATCAGTCCTCCTCAGCAAAGCCTTGCTAACCTTGTTTTTCTTTGCCTTGGAGGCAGATCTATTTTACCTCAGCACAATCTCACCTCTACCAGTTTCTCCCATCCTCTTCCATGATCTGAGCCTTTTATCCCCAGGCTATTTTCTGGGTTTGCTCAGCTGTTTCCATCCATGTCCTGTGTGTTCTTCAGCCCCCCTCAGAGATTTTCTTGCACTCTCTGTGCCTTTGGTTCTGAAATGTTGACCCAAATCACTGGGACCCAGGAGTGGATTATTAGATACGGCTGTTATCCCCACGTACTGATGAAAACAGAGGATTGCTCCCACAAAATGAAAGCACAGGAGTTGTAAAAGCATTAGGAAAGGGCTTACCCCAGTAGTGTATGAGTAATGAGTTTTATGGTTCCTCGCAAGTGGTGGGATAATGAGGAAGGAGCCTCCAAAAGAGGGGCCAGTGCTGTGTCATGATTTAGAGCTCGGTGCTGTTTACTACACTACACTACACTAGTGGTTTTGCTTGTGCACTGTGCTCTGACATTTCCCAGCTCATAATCATCCTTTACAAGCCAGGCATGGAGAAGAGCTACTTGAACAGCATGGACCACAAACAAAGTGACATATATCCTTTTTCCAGATTGTAATTTTTTTTTTCCTAACTACTTTGGCTCCTTGGGCTCCTTCCTTTCCAGCCTCATGCCTGGTTTGACCTCGGAGAAGTCCCCTGTAGCCAGCCCCTGGTCTCTCATGGTGTCTTGCCAAGTCCAGCAAAGCTGAGACCAACAAAGTGAAGTGAGAGGTGAGTTCCTGTGAGAATACCTTGGCTGCTCTGGCTCCTTGCAGGCACCTCAGTAGGTGCTCTGTGATACTGCAGAGAGTCCTGAGTTAATCGGCTTTCCAGGGTAAAGGAAGTGCAGTGTGAAGTCCTAGCCCTGTTAACATAACTGGGAGTTTTCCCATTGACTTTGAGGGCTTCAGGAGCTTACCCTTCGATTACAGAGAGAAGCTAATTTCATTAAAACAGGAAAGCTTGTTTTCCTGCTTTAAGCATACCTATGTAATGTCAGCCTCAGTGTTAAAAAAACTTGGTTTTTTGTTAGTTTTTTTTGTTTGTTTGGTTGGTTTTGGGTTTTTTGGTTGTTTGGTTGTTTGGTTTTTGCTTGTTTTTTTTTTAATTTTATTTGTGTGTTTTGTTTTGTTTTATTTATTTGCTGTTTTGGTGGGTGCAGTTAACATGTTACTGTCCCTGGCTGGGGTGAGGTGTGCAGCTCTTCTCCCAAAACCTTTGCTGTGCTGCTGATTGACTGTATGAGCCTCCCTGTAAACCAGAGAGTGGCATTTTGCTAAGGGGCAGAGATGGGGAGAGCTAGTGCCTGTCCTGAGTTCTAAGGCTGAGAAGTGTTTGATGAGCAGTGCTGCACATGTCCCGTTAGGCTGACTGGACTGCAGAGGGCTCAGAAAGGCAGGCATCTGGTTACCTCATTATTTCTTTTCATAAATAATCCCTTGTCCTTGCACCCTGGACCCTGACAGCATTTAGAATGTTGGGTGTGGTCCCCCACTCCCCCCCTTTTTCTGAAACTTATTCATTTGGAGAACAGCTAAACAATAGTTTTTTTGTCTAAATCTTTACCAGTGAAATTGTCAGGAGAGATTTCCGCCCCCTCCCTCATCTATCCTCCTTTTGTCTCCTTCAGTCTTCAGGGTCAGGATCTGCCGCCAAATTGAGACTACGTTTGCTTTTCCAGGCCCCAGATGCCAATATGTGGCAGCATCTGGCTGGTTGGCAGGCGCCGGGGCAGTGGTGCTGGCTGCGCCGCAGCCTGTCATGTGGCGGCAGCGCTTGATGGGCGTCCTGCTTCTTCGAGAATATGGTCCCAACCAAGTGTCGCGGAAACAGATAATAATTAAATCTGCTAAAGGAGGTGCACAAGTGGGTAGGGAGGCTGCCATTGGAAGCTGTGCCGACTCCAGATCCGGTGGGGTTTTTTTTTTGTCCTCTTCGGCAGCATCTCATGTAACCTTACCTTCTTATGCTGTGAGTGTTTCGGGTGCCTTAAGGCATGGAGTTCCTTGAAAGGGAAATACAAATCACTAAAAATGTAGAGATAAAACCCTCTCCTTGGAGGCCATGTGTTTGGCATGGGAAACACATGATAACAGCTTGCTTTAGAAAGGTGACATTTCCACTGAAGGCTGAATAATAAAAAATGCATTCTAAAAGCCGAGCTTTTCTCTCTCTTCTGATATATTAGACTTTTGTAATGAAGACAGCTTCTGGGACCAGGGAAACTACTGGTTCCTTGAAATATATGCGTGGGAGCTCACCCTGGCCTTAATGGGTGTCGCATGTGGCTCCCGCTACATTAATGTTGCAAGCTCTATTATAAGGGATTGTTGGTAGCCCTTCATGTGCAATGAATCAAAGCTGTCTTTCCCTAACTTTGCTTTAGCTCTGGCTCGCCCCTGTAGACAGACTTGCCCAGGGTTAAGTCACTTTTAATAATAAGATGGATAGAAAAGATTCTAATATGTGGTTTATTGTTGTTGGTGTTTTTTTTTTCTTTTCTCTCCCTTTTAAATCCAGAGCTTGCTGGTGAAGGACTCTGGAGGGATGGGGAAGGAGGAGACAGCCAGGCAGCTTAAAGAGGCCTCTGAGGGTCATGTTGAGTCTGTGCTATTATGTTCCAGTGAGGAGAATAGCTTTATTGACAGACAGCTGTTTGACTCATGCAGCCGTACGGTATTTGCTGCAGATCCACATAAATACTGAGCCCATGTTGACAAATTCTTCCTCACAGCAAGATAGTTAAACCTGCTTGTTTAATCACTTGTGTGCTCCTACCTCTGCAGCTCTGAAAAGAATGAGCTGCTGGTTTACAATATGATTCAAAAGAAACCCATAAATGCTCAGAGCTGTGTCACATAAGGTTTTCAGGGTGTCTTTTTATTCAGACTCTCTTAGAAATATAGTTATTTTTTAAATATTTTTTGTTATTTTATTTTTCATGGTTACTTCTTGTTGGCTTTGGGTTTATTTCCTCAAAAAGGGTGTAAATTTGTTGTTGTTGTTGTTTGGTGTTTTTTTGAATAAAAAAATCTGTCAAGCTGGCTTTACAATACTGGTTGCAGATCTCCTGGCAGAACTTAAGTCCTGTCTGTTGTGCACTTGTACGACCCCTTTAGGAGTCCCACACCTTAGTGTGAAGCATGTGCTTGGAAGCACGTGAGGATGTGTGTTTTGGTTTGGCTTTTCTGGCACAGGGCTATGGAACCTGTGCTACTGGTCACCTCCTGTCTGTAGCTCAGGGGGTGGCTTTTTGACCTCCCTCCCATTTCAGAATAATATCTGCCTGCATACCAGCATACCATATCTTGTCATGTTGTTGGCCTCATCTCTGGAAATATAGTATCTAAAATTAAAGATTTGTTTCTCTTTTGGAAATTTCAAATTGACCTTTGTCATATAAATAGGGAAAAAGTGGTGTAAATCAGGGCTTCTGCCACACAGTCAATGGGGGAAAAATAACAGAGCTGTCTTCTGAGAATTTCTTCAACCCTCTTTACACTGCCAGTGTGTCTGCTCCTTTCAAAATGTTTGTGGTGTGTAATTTTCTAATCAAAAGGTGTATTATTTAAGGAATGGCCAAAAGAGAAGGCCTCAATGAAACAGGAACCTATTTTGTTTAGTCAGATAAAAACTTTAAAGAAAAATGTCAAATTAGTATTTAAAGAGATTGGTCACTGTATGTTTATGTGGCAGTGAAGGAGATGGACATTTCTTTCAGGATCACATGTAAGGCTGTGGATGATTGAAGTTGTGGGCAAGGAACCAATCTGTCTGTCCTATGACTGTAGCTACAGATAGAGATGAACCTGATGGTGCTGCTGGTTTTTGAGACTTCATCAGTTTCCTAGTATGTTCAGGGAAAGACAGATGATGTTATCTGACATTTTTAATTTTTACATGCTAATGTCAGCGCAAGACATTAGTTACAATGAAGATTTACAATTATGGGATGCACACTTGTGAAAAATCTTCCATATCCTGTGGAAGGACACTTAGCCTGGTCAGCTATCTCTGATGAGGCTGCAGAGATCAGCATGCAGAAGAAATCAGGCTTCTATTGATTTCAGGGCATACAGGTATTTTTTGCATTGAATAACAAAAAAATCCCAGTATAATTATACAGTCTTATGAGTATGGCAGAACTTTGTCTATTGATCAGGCCAGGGAGCCTCACTCGAAGACTCTGGAGTCTGGACAGCTCCTACATTACTTCCAAGGGAGTTACCTCCTCTCTGTGCGTGTGCTTCTTGGGGGGTTTCCAATTATTAATGAAGTAATTTATTGAATGTTTTTTTTATCATTCATGTGACAGCTATTTTGACTCAGTTATTATTCAGTCTTTTTCCAAGGGGACTTGTCTTCTAGATACTGAAAGGGTGATTTGCTGCAGAAATTTTGGCTTTCATTAGATTCAAGCATTTTAAAACCATGTTCTCTTCCTTTTAGTACATCCTCATAGCTTGTATATTGAGGCCCAAGAGCTGTAGAATTTTACGTGGCTAATGCTGAATGAGAAATATTTAAAAACCCCTAACATCCTGAACATAATCAAGAGCTTTGGAAATCATACAAACTCTTTTGTCTCAGGGCATAAGCCAACCTCCAGCTAGAGGTCTTTTTAAACAGTAAGTTTCTTTCTGTCCTTCACCTTTCATCATTGTAAGAGAAATAACAACCTATCTTTACATACAATTAATAAAATAGCTCAGCTGGCCACTTAAATAACTTTTGAGTGCCTGACAGTCACAAGGACCAGCAGACAAGTTAGGATTTTTGTAGGACTGAGGAAAGGTCACTGCAGACATCTGGTATAGCTGACTGAATTTGGAGCGCACCTTCAAAGCAGAGTTGGGTGAACTTCCAGAAGATGGCTGAAAACACATCAGATTTCTTCAGGTTTCCACCTTTCAACCCTGCTGGTGGTGATGTGGCTATTGTCCCCACTGTTTTTTTTTTAAACAGGACTTCTAGCTGTAGGCTTTTTTTGGTATAAAAACTCAAGCACCAATGATTCCTGTCAGAAGTGAAGCTGGTATGATCCCCATCCCAACCAAACATGAAATGGACCTGCTGGAAAAGGGCACCAAGCCACAAGGCTGGTGGATGAGAGAAAGAATCCTGTTCTGTGTTCAGAGAGATACCACTATTTTGTCTTTATGTTGTGGTCTTGCAGAACACATATGTGAGCCTGAAGGAAAGATCATTCCCAGCCTCAGAGAACTAGTAGCTCAAATAGCCTTATATCAGAGGGCTTAAAAAACCTGGGGCTGAAGACACAGTGTTTGGTACTATTGGTCATGCTGAGCTTGGACACTTCAATCTTTCCTTTAGGGGCTTGGTATTTACCATATGCTTCCCAGCCCAGTGCCACGGTCACCCTAATAAGAAAGGTGTAAGATGACTTATATCCACCACAATTTTCTCACATTTTTCTTGTTCCTGAACAGTGAACATGAATGTACTGGTGTCCAGGTGTCTCTATGGTGGCAGTTTCAGCGAACAACATATAACAAATCTACCCTGGACAGTGGGTGACCACAAGCACCCTGAGGAGGCCACCAATATTGCTGCTACATGCACCTCTCCTGTCAGGAAGTTTGAGAGGTTTTCTAGCACAGAAGGAGATGGGGCATTTCTTCAATCATTATGGAGCCAGTGTTTCCCTTGAATGTGTGTAGGTCATTTGTTAGGAAGCAAGCTGTATTCCTGCTATGTGTCTGTATGCACAACACTTATTTATTACAGACCTTAATCAGAGCTGGGTTAAATCCATCTAAGGAAAACATAAATGTGTTACAATGGATTTTTTAGTAACTAAAATTGTAACTCCTTCTCTGAAGTCTTGATTAAACAGCATTAAATGTCACAATGCTGTGAGAAATAGCCATTATCAACAAAAAATCAAACCAGGTATAAACCACTAAAGGAATTTTGCCTGGAGTGGTCAAGTTTCAATGCAAACACAAAGGGTCAGCTTGTGACACTTGGCTCCTGTATTCTGCTCGTAAGCATCCCGGCATATTTGCTTTGCTCTCTGTCTTTTTCCTCCTCTGTTCCCCTCTCCATATATCAGTGTCGGGGAGTTCAGACATCACAAGGGCCGGTAGGTTTTTTATTATTATTGTAGAGCCTAATGTGGAATTTCGCATGAGCAACACTCCTTCCTGTCGGTACTTGGAAACTCTTTTGTGTTACGTCCGTCCTTTCTCTGAAGTAATCGCTCAACTATTTCTAGCAATAAAATATTCCTCTCTAGCCCCATCAGATGTTAGAAAGATTAGCACAAGATCTGAATGCTCTGTCCAGCTAAATTCAACAAAAATTCCATGGGCTTTAATATTCTCCTTTTATTTCCTTGCAGCTATTGCTTGAGGACACAATATAGAAAAAAGCACCCAGATATTGCACAATAGACACAAGCACTATACTCTGTAGAGAGGCTGCATGCCGTCTGACACAAGTCACATGAGTGACCTGCCAAGGGACAGGGACATGATGAACAGGAGTTTGGATATTTATATCCTCCTCTTCTATGTTTCTTTCTTTGCTTGTTTGTTTGGTTTTTTTTTTTTGTTTGTGTTGTTTTGTTATGCTTCTTTGGGCTTTTTGTTTGTTTGTTTGTTTGTTTGTTTGTTTGTTTGCTTTTAATTAACTTTAAAAGCACTACACCAAAGATTTATCTAAAACTTGTTAGGTACTGGGAATGGGACCTGCCTCTGCTGTTGGTTGAAAAGACAGTGTGGTTCTTGTCACTCCACAGCTGGGAAACTGAGGAGAGAAACCATTCTCAATAAGGCACTTTAAAACCTTAATTGACCTCTAAGATGCACTTTGGGGGAAGGAAGGTTTTCCTAAGATACCTAACAATAGAAGATTTTGCTTCCTTTGCTTCCTGCTCAAGAACCACCAGTAGTAGAAATAGATTGGAAACTCCCAACAGTTATTAAGAAAACCTTAAAGAATGGAGAAGTGATGACCATACCACTTTCCATGTTACCAGTTGCACCAGCTGGATGTACACATGCAAACCAAACTTATTTTCAGTGGTTGCCTTGACCTGACTTTGGGAAGCAGGGAGTGAGTCTGTTGGCACTTGCTGGTGGAAAAAAGCAACGACTCTGGTTTTGACAGGGAACCAGCTCCTCTGCGAGGTGAAGTGCTAGGGATCAAACTGCTTGTTCCTTGGCCTTTTTTTGGTCTTTCTTCATCTGGACAGAGGCTGTAACTCCATCCGGGGGAGGCTTCCTCCCATGTGGCAAAGTCTCTGCTCCTGGGAAGGGGCTGTGTGTGAGCAACTGCCCATGGGCACAGCTGTCTGACTGCCCCACTCACTGCCTTGCTAAAAACACTGCTGTCTCCTGTGGCTTTGGCTGTAAAAAAAAGTTTACTTCAGTTCGAGGGTATTTTTGTGAGGGTATTTTTTTGTTTTGTTTTGTTTTTGTTTGACAGCCATGACAGCCTCTCCTCATTATTATGGAAAATATAGGGTTGGTGGTAATTACTATCTGAGTATGAATGGGAGCAGAAGTGGGCATAGCCTGCGTTGGCCTTTCTTTGACAAGGTATAACTTTCTTCTGAATTTCTGTGTTAATTAATGCTTATTTAAAAACCACTTTAATTGGCAGTAAACACCTCAACTTTTTGTACTCATTAAAATGCACCCATTGATGTGTGATGGATTTTTTAAAGCTTAATTAACTTTCTTCCTGTATATATAACCTATAATAATGACAAATACTGGAAACTGCCTCCCTCCCTCCCCTACTTTTGGCCCTCCCCCTAATATTGCTACCACTTGAAGAAAGGGTATAAAAAAGTATCATGACTTTGCCAGGATGGGTAATTGCTCTGGGGACAATAATTCAGCCCCTTTCAGAGCCCCCACGGAGACTGGGACAGCAGTGGGGAGCTGTGGGCAGCTGCCCTACCCTCCCTGTGCCCTGTCCCATGCCTGTGGTTGCAACCCAAGATGCTCACCCTGCCCTTGCCCTTTTTCTTCATGGACAGAAATTGGATCCTTCTCCCATCTTCATTTTGTGTTGTTGATTAAATGTTCTTTATTTTTCTTAAATAAAAAGTGCTGTGTGAAAATTTTGCTCAGCTAAGCTTGCAGTCCTGCTCTTCCCTGAAAAAAACCAAAATCTGTCAGTGAAAATTTATTTATTTATTTACTTTAAAAATAGATTCAGGTAGATTTATCCACATGCATATGTGTAAGTGCCAAATCAAAAGAACCAAGGAACTTCTCAAAGTGCTTTTCACTTTCTTCAATTGTCAGCCTATATCTAAGCCAAAGAGCAGGATTTAGTGTAAAGCTTTCTATCGCAGTGAAGGAGATGATGGTTTCAAGATCTATTTTTTAAGTGTCTCAGCATTTTGGGCTATGAAATTAGACTCTCAAATCAGTTTTGAGTGTGGGATGTTGGTACTTTTTGCAATTGTGGTCCTTCATATGAAATAGAATTGCCAAGAAGCAGAGCATGTTGTAGTAATTCATGCAAAATGCACAATTTGCTTGGTTAAGTTATCATACACTGATCATTTCCCAGTTTTCTTTTGCAGTTTTTGGAGTATTCTTGTTTAAGGTGCATAAATGTGAAGTTCTAAAATGGAAAATCTGGTTTGTGAAGGCACATATAGTGATTGCATTCAAAATGCATGGAGAAATGATTTAATTTCCAAAGTGCTTCAATTCCCAAAAAATCCATCTTCAGTGAGTTGTAAACTTGCTTAAAATACAGAATCACAGAGTGTTCAGGGCTGGAAGGGACCTTGAAAGATCATCTAGTCCAACCCCCCTGCCAGAGCAGGATCAGGCAGATTAGTTCACACAGGAATGTGTCCAGGTTGGTTTTGAATGTCTCCAGAGAACCTTGTAAAATGCTCTTCATTCCTTACTCTGTGTGCTTTCTCTATCCCATTTCCTAATTGTACTGCTGCCCAGTTCCATTCTTTTAACTTGTCTCAAGGAGCTATCAGTGTGACCATCTAAATACGGCTCTGCAATAATAAATGTGATGAGATATTCCTTCCTGCTTTGTAAAGTGGTGCATGGCCGAGCTAGTGTCAATATTTAAGAGCCACTGCATCTTGTCTGCTTTACAGGAATCTGCCACTCTGTGGTGATGGACACAAATCCTTATAGCTGCAGCTTATCATTCATTAAAGCACCTGCTTTTTGGAAGTATATAAATAATTGTACTGTTCCTCTGGAGGCAACCAATCTTGTTCACCAACTTGTGGGTACTTTTTGGATGCCCCCATGGCTGGCGGTGTTTGGATAAAGGTTATTTATTCCTGCTTGCCTGAATTTCCTCCTGACAGCAGGCAGGGATCAGGCCTGTGGCTGTGCACACTTAAAACTCTGAAGCTTGCTGTGTTTCTGCTGCTTCATAGTTTTCCTGTACAGCTTGGGAACAGAACAAACAAGATATGCATTGATTAAGAACTTGATTTCTCTCACCTGCCCAGGGTAACTTAAGTAGGGTAGCAGTATTTAACTATTATTTTAAAATACACATTCACATGGCTAAATGTGGATGGTGTGCCGTATCTGACCATTAATGCTAACTTTCTTCCTGGGCTGATTTCAAGGCTATCATTAAAATAAAATGCTGCTGCCTCTTAATTTGACCATGTCAATAAATAAAAATGTCCATAACAAGTGTATGAGGCTAATTAGGATTTTATGGCTGTGTTGTTCTGGTTGATAGCTGTGCTGCTGGCTTGCTGGGTCTTTATGTTTCAGTGATGTACACCTCATTGATGCATAACATGTAGCACCTGTTGATGCGTTAAATGTTTAGTCCTGGCAATTGGCCCTCGCATCATTTTTGGATACAAGAGCTCTGTGTAGTAGACTTCAGGTCTCATAATTAGGCTTTCTCAGTTTAGAAGAGCTTTTTCTAAAGGAAAACTTTAAAGCTTCCTGAAGTTTGTGAAAAAGGCCAGCATTATTTTCTGTCGTAAAGGGGCAAGTTTTTGTCGTAGAGGGGCTGGATTGGTCCTTGCCTGGGAGGCAGGGCCAGCCCCTGCAGTAGGAGGCAGAAGGGTCCAGGCATAGCTGCTCTTTCTCTCCCAGCAAGCACACAGCACTAGCAGTGCTGCTACTTCTTTAGCTTGAGGTGTGCTGTTACTTCTTTAGCTTGAGGTGCCATGCAGAAATGTAGATATTCTGAAATAAAATCATTATTTGTTGAATTAAGCACCTGTTCTTCACTCTTTTTCAGCATGAGGCCTGCCTGAGAATTGCATCTGTATAATAAAGAACCATGAAATAATTTTCTTGTAGGTGGAGTTTTCTTCAAAGTCCAATTAGTTTCAGACTTTGCTTTGAAATGTAAAAGATTATACCAGTCTCACCTTTGTTTAGTTGAAGAGCTTTAACTAGATCTGCTTGTACTGCTGTTAAAATGTATTTGGTTTTAAATATTTATTTATTGTTTTTAAAATCCTATTAATGTCTTGGTTTTAACAGGATTTTGTGACTGGATTGCACAAGCCTATTTGACACTGTGCTTATCTAGAAATACTAGCTCTTGCCTGGAGTGCTGGCTCCCAGTCTAAGTCCCACAGCAGCTTGTGTGTGTTGGGAGACAAACCCCATGCTTGTGAAGGGGGCAGAGGAACCCCCCTATAAAGCCAACCAGGGTTTCATGGCAGTTGTAGCTACACACCTTGGGGTAAGTTCAGTATGAGTGAACAGGTTCCTCTGCTTCCTATTATCAGAACATTAAAAATATATTCTATTATTCTATATTTTAAAGCTATTAATTACAGTTTTAAAAAAGCTGGTAATTAACAGGACAGCAGTTTTACTCATCAGAAAAAAAAAAAAGAAAAAAGCAGGTAACCACCTAGCTTGGTAACAAATTCAACAAATGAACATAATAAATAATTCCAGTATTTTGTTCTTCCCACTTCAGTCTTGTCATTCTGTAACATTCTGAAACTTCATTTTTCAGAAAAGAACATGGTTTTTGAATGAAAACAAAGCTGCTACAGAAGACTCTGCCATGATGTTTCTATTAAATGCAATGGCAGAAATGTATAATAGAACAAGTACTAGAGCAGAGAAGAGGAAGAAAGATCTGAATAATCAATTTCAATGAAAGGTGAGTATATTTGATGGGCAATTCAGATTTTTCTTGCTTGCTTTTTGGGAAAAGTTCTCTCCTGAAGTAAAGACAACGTTTTTGACTGTAAAACAATTTGAATGAAAAAAAAAAAAAAGGTCTTCTAGTTTTGACAGTGGCTCCTGAGGTGGTGGAAAGCATAGTCCTGGGCAAATGTATCCATGGTCTGTGCTTGCTGTGGGTCACCTAATGCCTGCCACAGGAACCTGCCATTGGCCCTGGGGGCATTTTTTTGGTAATATTCTTCTCCTGCAGAGTCACCTCTCTTCTTAAAATAGGGTGTTTTCCTACTGTCATATTTATCTTCATAAGTTACACAAAGTAAGGTTGCACTTGTCTGTGATTTACATGTTACCAAACTGTTAATGACTTGAATTCAGGGATTAGTTGTGTTGATGGCAATGATGGTATCACAGCTCCAACCAGCACTTGATATGAAAACAGCCAAACTTAATCAAGTGCCTGGATTTATGGTTCAAAATATGAAACTCATATCACTCCCCCTGCAAACTGGCTTGTGAGCATGCAGTCAGAATTGCTGGTCTGGATTGTTCAGGAACCTGATTTGGAAATCATAGGGTCACTAATTTTTCATTTTTTTGCCAAAGCATACTGGTAGAAATTTTGATTTTTTGAAAACTGGAACACTGTGATTTCCAGATTCTTTAAATTTAAACTTCTTAAAAAAAACACTCAAAACCTCCCATCCAAGCTGACAGAAGCAGAAAACTAGAGGTGTGAAAGTTAAAAGCAAAAAAACTTGGAGCTTTTTACTAAGTAAGTTTTATCAAAGTGAAAAATTTGATTAAAATTTTTTGTTTAACAGGCCATTTTGATTTGATTATTGTTTTTATTTTTCAATGGCAAGTTATTTACAATTTTCTTTTCTCTTTATTGTGTGGCCCCATGCCTTACTAAATGTGTTCTATTCAAACCCTGCTCTGAAGACAGAAATATTAATTTCCAAATGGGCCTTTCTATAGAACTCATCACTATGGTAACTGAATGTTTCATAAACATTAATGAACTTATTTTCACTGCACTGCAGTGAGGCATTGGGTGATAGTATTATCCCCATTTCATGATGAAGAACTGAGGCAGAAAGAGATTAAATACAAAAGTCTTCACTAATTTTAAGTTCCCGATCTGAGATGCATGGTCTGCTTTTTCAGAGGACTTAGCTTGTTATCTGTTCAAAGCACAGCTCCCATTGCCTTCGGTACCAGCTGTGAGTTCAAATTTCTTTGTGCTTTCTTTACTCAGATAGAGACAGCTTTAATACTGTTCATACATGGCCTTTTTAATTTCTTTCCCCCAAGGTAATCAGAAGGAATTGAAACGTATTGGGCACTGGCCACATATTCTTTCTATATATTAACTGAAATGACAATAGTTTGCGTAATTTTATCCAAACACCAAGTAGTAGATTAGGTGTTATAATTAAAACAATAAAAGACCTTATCCTAACTTCTCAAATATTAGAAAAGCATTTTCTCTGTTAGAGTTTATTTTCAGTTTTAATGAAAGAGGGCAAAACTCATGGGAGCCACTTGTTTTGAGGATGATCTGGAGGCTGCTGATGTAGCTACAAACAGGTAAACTGGTGTTTGGAATCATGGATCTTTATCCAGAGTCAGTAATTGAACAGATGAATCCTGCTGTCTCTGAAAGCCAAGATATCAAACAAACTAAATGCATTAGATTTTGTTATATGGGATATTTCAAGCAGATGAATTAAATATTTTGCTTCAAACACACCTGGGTTTTGGCAAAGTTAAGATTCACAGTCACTGACCTGTAGGCATCCCCCTACGTAGGAAGGGGTCTATTAAGATAATTTTCTGTCTTCTGTCTGTAGGCAGAGAGGCTATTTATAGCTTAGGATATCTTGAAGAGACAGGCCTTAATTTGAATCCCAGTATGTCACTTGGACTCATGGCTCCCCCTCATGTAGAATAATTTTGCAGGCTCCTGTCCCATTCTTTCCTTTAGACATACAAGTTGCAAAAGTTTACAGATGCAGTTTCCTCTCAGCTCTTTCCTGACAGATTCACTCCTGGTGCAAATTTTTGTAGATGTTTTTCTGAAGCAGTGGTTTAGAAAGCAAGCACTGACCCCATCTTAACCTCAGAGGTGCAAACAGGCTTCTGTAATATTGTGTTGTTGAATTTTCCTTCCAGTGCTGAATGAAAGAGAGCTTGCCCTTTTCCTCAAATCTGTCCCCGATCGAGAGCTGAGTGAGCTGGTAACTACAGTATCCAACGGCTTCACCAAGTCGAGAATGTGATGTCTGTGTAATAACGCTCAATTTTGCACACTTCAAATCCATTAGTAGCAATTACCTTACCTGAGATGTTTTGAGTTAGTTTTAGCACAGCATTCTTGCAGTTGGTAGATAATGAGCATAATAATGTATACAGCATTTTCAAGTCTCTGTTTTTAGCTACAATAATGCCATTAGGATTCTATTTGGCAAATGTGTGTTTCACACAAAAAGTTAAGACTTTTTTTGTTTGTGTTTCCCCACCACCGCCCCCTCCTTTTTTTATGGCTCCTCACATCCTATTCTATGCAGTGCTGGCTTTCCTGAAAGAGCAGGAAAGTGTTTTAGCCACCACACCTGTGCAAAGGCAGTGGGGCGTAGTACATTGAGCACAAAACAAAGACTCAGGAGAGCAGGGTTTTTTTTTCGCCACAGCCTGCTGGGCACCCCTGTGAGCAAGCTTCACATCTGTGCTCTGCTTTGCCCCGTGTGTCCAAGGGATGAGGTCGCTGACACCCTTATAACACAGCAACCATCCTGCTTGTACCAGGATGAGCTGTGACACTGCTGAAGCTGCTGATGGGCTGTGTGGTGGTGAGAAATGCAGGTGTTGCAGCACCTTTTGCTAGGGGTGATGGCTCAGTCATCTGTGCTGGGGGTCCTTGGGTGCTGCAGTTGTGCTGTGGCTCCCCCTGCCCCACTGAGCTTTTTCCCTTCTTCAGATAAAGCGTTTATAGTCCATCTGGGGAGGGGCCCATCTTGGTCCTGTGTATTAGTAAGGGGTGAATGGTAATGCAAAGGTGACTGCAGCACGTGCTGCCCCATGCCTGCTTGTTTCATCAGTCAGTGATGTCAGACAGCTTGGGTTTGGGTGGAATAACCTTGCTCTGGCTCTTGGTTCTTCAGAGCCACCGAGTACATCACTGTTACAAGATCCCTCTTCACTGGGTAGGACCTGCTGTCTTTGTAACGATGTAACTATTTCAAGAAAGCTTTGGGTTGGGAGAACCAGTACTCCACTGGGTTTCCCTTCCCTCTGCCTACTGAATGGGAAAAATAAGAATTCTGATTTTTGGCTATCATCTGAACCAAATGGTAGGGCTAAGATAACACCTCCAGTTTTCTAAGAAACAAAATTTCTTTGGTTTTATCTTTCAAAATAATTCCTTAACAGAGAACAATGAAAGGATGGGGAAGATATAACTGATGCCTTTGTAGATGTCACTGCTAAGGTCTCTGGCACAGACTGTATCAGCATGTTAAAAATAGCTCTTTCATATTAAGTTGACCAAACTCAAGAAGCAAAGAGTATTTGGGCAGCCACACAAAATGTTTTGGGAAAATGACTTGCATTTGCAGTTGATATGTTTAGAAACAGTAAGAGCTTGGAGAGCCTTCACTGACTTAAAAGGGAACATGTGGACATGTCTTTGGCAGACTTCTCTCCAGCTCTTTTACACCTAGATGCTCTTTTGAAAAAGCAAACCGATTCTTCTGGTATTGAATTGATCTTTCTGACTTTTTAATTGCTCTGGCACACTGACACACACACATTGGCCCATCCAATGCCTCCTCCTGACCTGTGCATACACATCCACAACACTGGGTATTCCATATTTGATGGAGAGTGATGGAGAGCTGTCTTGTAATGCTCAGCCCGGAAAACTACACTGAATTGCAGTCCCCATGGACAAGGACAAAATGATGGAAAAGCAGCCGGCTGCATGAAGATAACAAAGTGCTCCTGGCTGTGGGGTAGACAGGATGAAGGGGAGCAGAGCCTGTCGCCCCTCCTCTGCTGCTGCCCCTTCTCCCTGCCTGCGGGGCTGCCATGCAGCCAGTCGGGCCATGACTGCCTGTTCCTGGGTCTGAGGTGTTTGCTCACCACCTCCTGGCCCCTTCAGCTGTGAGAGTGACTGTCACCTCCATCCGTCTCCTGCCCTGAATGTCTGCTTACTTGACAGTGGAGCCCAAAAGCTGACCCCATCTGCAGCCTGCAAGCTGAAGGGGAGCTGGGGGGAGGCAGATATCACCTCTCAGTCACGATGTGCCCGGGCTGCTCCGGGGGCAGCACAGCAAAGCGCTGGCCCTGATCTTCTTGCATTGCCATCACCTACCCTGAAATTAGTAACAGCACGTCCAAGGTTAGTGGCAAATTCAGATACTCAAGCTGCAGTGGAGGAGGGTGAATAAAGGACAGTGGTTGCATACAGTATAAACGGTTGCTTTAGACAATGCGTGACCTCTGAATTAAAAAGTCTAGGATTAGCAAAGAGCTTTTTGCATTATTGGGCCCATTTACAAAAAGCTTTAGTCCTAATTGTATGGTACCATAGAGCTTTAACGCGAACACATATTGATTTTGTAACCTGATCCCCACATAAATCATAGTCAGTGAGAGTGGAACAATTAGTGTCTTAATCTGCTGGAACTATACAGTATCTGTATCTCCGAATCTTCCTGATCATTACAGGTATTACAAGAGTCAGTTAATTTATATTTCACACAAAATGTAATTAAATCCCATGATAACCTGACTGTGAAATGAATAGGGGGGAGGGATGAGGAGCAGGGAGGGAAAGGCCTTTCCATCAGATGATGTGTCATGCCATCAACAGAAGCAAACTACCTCCTATTCAACTTTACAAAGTACAGAAGTCCTGGGGCGAGGGGGTGATGTTTCCTAATTCCGTACCAAGCAGTGGTGTGGTCACAAAAAGAGTTTGCTGATGTGTGCTTCTAACGCAGCCCGTAAGAAAAGTGCGCTGTGTTTGCTAACCTATTTAAGTGCTTGGAAAAGAGGAAGGCCTTGATGTTGCAAAGAGCCCAATGCTTGTAGTTGGTCACCTAAGGGAATCCACTTATGACTCTATTACCCAGTAAATTAGCAGAGTGGTTCAGTCAGGTATATTTATCATGAAGAGAACTGAAGATAATTAATACACTGCATTGAATGCAAATTGCACCCACAGCACTTATCTCATTTTCAATTAGCACAAATGTTACAGCACTGCAGGCTTGTTATGGTTTTACCATGGGCTGGGTAATTAATTTCTGTGAGCTACATATCAGACACCTGATAATGCCGTTTATTAATAAATGTCACCCCAGGTATCTGTTAGGAGAGGTAAATAAATTAAATGTTCAGTTGTCTGCCCTGTGCAAATCTATTCTTACACCTCATTGCATCTTTTCACTTGTTTGTTTATCAAGGAGAATGACTACGGAGATTACAATGGCAAACAAAGAATATGAGGAACAATAATCTGTACCCAAAACCCGGTATTTCTCTCAGGGATAGCCCTTCACCTGACAGCAGGAGTCATGCTTTTGCCACTCATGTCCCTCCTGCCTGGGGGGCAAGACAAGCCCGCTGAGGGAACCTTTCTGACAGAGCCACCTGGGACCCACAAGAGAAGAAAAGCTGAAGTGACCCCAAAATCATCCCCTTTAAAGGAATTTGCCGAGGACTTATGGTATGTATTTCAATCCATAACTCTGTGCCTCAGAGCATTTTAGCTGACCCTGTCAGAGTCCATGTTTAAAGCTGTAATGGCTGATGTCCACACAGCTGCCTGCAGCATTTATGCTCATTGGTTCCAGAGGTAATTTCAGATTTGTGTTTTTCCCTTTCTTCACAAAACTTCAGAAGAGGAGATGGGTGCAGGTGAACCTGCTTGCTTGTCTCTGCTCTGTGGGGGCCATGGCCCTACAGGAAGGTTGGGATACACCATTTCCCCGAGTCCCTGACCTTTTTAGAGTGCGTAGATCATATCTGGCAAAATTTACGGCCAACTCCTGCTTTCAAAAGTTTGAACATAAGTCTGAGTCTTGTCACCTTGGCAAGGAGGGGTTCTTGGTTTTTTTTTCTCTCGTTTGATTTTGAAATTTTAGTGAGTGACACTAACAAAAATAGTTGAAAATGCTCCAGCTAACCTGAATTTAAAAACAATCAGTTTACCAAAATCTTAGAAAGGCTGTTAGGGTTGGAAAATGTGTATGGTTGAACACAATCTGTTGTGACTTTCAGCTTTTCTACCAACTTCTTTTGCTAGGTCTGTTCAAAAAGTATATGCTTCTCCTTTAGTTTTCACAGCAGAGACCTGTGCCACAGGTGCTAGTGGTAGCTTTGGTGATCCCTCTCCCCAAGGAAGATCACAAGCAGCTAGCTGCAGTCAGTTTAAACAAGTTTCACTTAATTTGTCTTAGACCACACAGGCCTGATTAAATTAACACAACCTCCAACATGTGGGTGCAATTCAGCTGATAGAAGGATGATTTATGTTAATGACATCTAGTTAAAGATGTCCATGCTCACTGCAGAAGGGTTGGACTAGATGACCTGTAAAGTCCTCTGCTAGCCCAAAGCTTTCTGTGATTCCATGATTCCTTACTGCAATTACAGAATCAAGGCAAGTAGAACCATACTGTATAAATATTTTTATTCTGGTGGACATTAGGAGTTGTACTAGTTTGAATACAGTGGAAAAATAAATACTTTTAACTGACTGTTATATTGGTAGAAATCTGAGTATGGAACAAGTGTTAATCTGTCCTGAAGATTAAGAGTATTTACAGCAAAAAATTGGGTGCAATACAACACTCAGTTCCCCGGATAGAGACATAGTAACAGCCACATTATGAGTGACTTGTAAGTTAGCTCTAGAGAAGGAAGTCTCTTAGAAGTGCCTCTTGCCACAGTAATTTAATGCGTGAATTTTGGCAAACACTGCTCTTAAGCAAAGTGTTTTCATCCTTTATGCAGATATTCATTATATTTCCTAGTTTTCATATGGTAAGCAATTTCCATGTGCTTCCTTGTACCATGACCTAGCATCTTACCATCATCTGCTGTGATCTTTAGAGATTGCACAACTCAGAGATAGCTCACTATTTGAAGATGGGATTTACAATAATGGTTTAAAAATACTGCAGTACTTGAAAAAGCAATTAAAAAAAGGTTTATTTGGATTAAGGTTCACGCTGCAGAGGAGAACATGTGATTTTAAAGGTCATGTGACCTGTCAGCATCTTTTAAAACCACATTTACGATGCTGAGAAGAATATATAAACTCTCAGTTTAAGCAATTATAATGATATCCATGCAGAGGAGCTGGCAAGGTATAGAATTAATGCAAATTCTTTATCTGAACAGGGACAATATATACGATAAAAATAGAGACAGTGAATGCACTTTAGTACCTGAATGAGACAGATTTGGTTTCTTTCTGGTCAGATCCACGTTAACTCCCAGGAATGTCAGGTCTGACATGGACTGCTGACCCAGCAGTGTGTCCTGCATGTCAGCTCCCCCTGGGTATCCACCTTCACCTGGGAGGCAGAATGCAGATGGTGCCAGGGCTATGCCAAGCCAGCCATACCATGCTGACTAGAATTTGGCTTTGCTGGTGGGACTTGTGTTACCTGCAGAGCGAAGGTCTGTCATGGGGAACAGGCATTGTGGAAAAAGTCCTCTGGGAAGGGACACTGCACCATTTGTTGGAGCCTTCTGACAGGGTCATGCAGCAAAACAAGGAGATTTTTACTGGAAGAGAGGCCTAGGAAAGTGTTGTTGGTGGCTGAGGTCAGCAGTGAGCTGGTGGAAAGTGAGCTGACATGGCTTATCACCATAATAGCCACCTCTCCTCAGCCTATGATGAGCCTTGTACCCATGCACCAGTGAAATCAATTCCCTCTCTCCCCTTACTGGCAAGGGAAAAGTGAATATAATGAAGCATCTTGGTTTTGTGTTTCTGATGTTGTTATTTATGCAAGGCATAGAAATATGCCTTATGATGTAGGAGAAGTTTGGTGGAGGTTTGTGTTCCCTGAAGATGTTCAGTCCACAGACTGAGGGCTCTGTACAGATGTGCATGATTCTTTCTGCACAGAGCTCACAGGGATAGTGGAGTGAATCTGTCAAAACTTTCCTTCCCTGCAGCTTTATACAAAGTGTTAGATGTGACAAGGATGATAAGAATGAAGACCATGAACTCAATTAGGAATTCCATGGGAAGCTGGTCGGAGGCCCAATGCCAGGCTTGATATGCCTTTGTCACTGAAGAGATGCATTGCAGCGGTAAATGAAGTTTTCTAAGCGTGAATGCTGCGTGCTTGCATATTTCAAATGGCTCTAGTCCAGCTGAGAAGTGACACCACCATGAATACCAGAGACAAGGTCATCACCTGCCAGGGTGTCAGAGAGCCTCCTAGCCAATGGAAGAGAACAGAAGTGGTACCTGCAGAGGCTGCCATGGGAAAACTTAGCGTCAGTAGCAAATCCAAGAGCACTCCTAAACTGTGAAACAAACACACTGATTGTGGAAATGCCCCCTCACCCGAGGCATAGTGAACTCAAGTGACAAGCTTTTAAAGATGATTTCCTGTCTCCCATCTGTCTTACCTCTGTTTTGCTTGGATTTAACCATCTGCTTTTCTTCCACTGCCATGTTGGTGGTAGCAGTGTGTGCATATACACAGAAATTCAGGTACAGCTGTATTTCACCTGCCTGTTTCTGGCAATACAGTCCATGCCATTTATGACCTAACAGCCCTGTGTAGACAGAGGAAGTGCTACAAAGAATACAGGTAAGAGGAGTGTAATGTTGGACATAACATTTTTTCACAGATCATGGGGTGTGTCCCAGTAGGAATGACTCAAAATAATTTTAGTACACTATGCTGAACTTCTGCCACCCATCAGGAAAAACAGCAATATCTCATGGCTAATGCTGAAGTCAAAGAGGATGAGGATGGATGTCTGCCCTCTCCCCAGTAACAGGAGGGCATCATCTGTCAATGCCATTTGAATAGGTCCAGTTCCACATCCTGGCTTGAATCCAGACCACACCAGATCTTTTTGAAGTCATGTTTGATCAGGGTATTTACGTGTTTTTTTTGTTATGGGTTGACTCGGTGATCTAGGAGGTCCTTTCCAACCATGAATATTCTGTGATTCTGTAAAAGATTCACTTCTAGCAGGTTTAGTCTAAGCTGCTCTCAGCAGCTATAGGAGGTTTCTTGGAAATTGGGAGCCCTCTTGGATGTTAGTTAGGGAGAACTCATGTCTGCAGGGTATATCCTCGAAGTTGGGTGACAGTCAGTTCTCAACATTTTGGTAATTCTTGGTTGGTGTCCCCTGGCTCCACTCTTTCAAGATTTCAGCCTTCTGGATGGGCTCTGGAGCAATCCTGGACAGGTGGCAGCGTGAGGAAGCCAGACAGTGGAACTGGGTTAAATCCAGGACAAATGGATACTGAAACAGAGTGAGTTCTGAGGTGCTGCCATTGCAGCCAGAAGCCCTGTCCTGTCAACATGTTGGTAAATGCCTGTTACTCCAATCAGCTGGGTGAGAGCACTTCCTAGGATTTTAAAATGAAGATGAATTTATCCAGATGTAAAAGAATGCCCTTGCTTTTTCACAGGATGGGAGAAAAGGAATGGGAGGTGTTTATAGAAGATTTAACTGTTTGGTCTTTCAATCCCATAATGAAGCTGAGTTGAATTCCAATGACGAGGAAGTGACAGGTCCCTCCTGTTAATTAAGTTGTAGGAAAGGACTATGGGAGGGGATGCCATTGCATCCATTCTTCAGTATGATCTCTCCTGTGATGAATGAATACCAGGTGTCTGCTGTGATACTCACAGTAAAAGTATGTACAGATAGTGGTGATGGCAGCATGCAGCAGTGGTCATGGCCACCCAGGGTGGTGCTGGTAACTGCATGGGTGCCCCATCCGCAGGCCAGTGCTGCAGGGCAGAGGTGAGGAGTGCTGCTGTGCTGGGAATCGCTTATCCATTGCACTGTGCTCCGACCTGCAGCATACTCAGCCGAATCCAGCTTTTCTCAACTTGCTGCAGAGGCTGGGAGAGCCCAGAGCCATCGTGTCTTTGTGCAGGTCAATGTGTGGTGGAGTGCCTTGGCAAAAGTCTATTAGTGGCTTTGATTTAGTTCCCTATGGTTATTTATGTCCATGTGAGATTTCTTTGGGCTCCTTGGTTATTTCTGGATGTTGATACTATAATGGAGGTCCAGGGTGGTGTTTGCTAGGTTGGGTCCAAACGCTCTTGGCACAGAAGGAAAATAAACAGGAAAAGCCTGAATGTGCAACAACTTTTTCCCTATCAGCCTTGTGGGTTTATGTCAAAACCTTAAAGTCTTTATGTTCCAGTAGTTTTCCTGTAGCTATGTGTTCATTATATGTTTTATTCTTACAAATATGGATTTACATTTACCTGTGTTTCATGATGATCACAGGGTACCCAGCAACTGATTACACTTGCAGCCAATCATGTGCCATTAAGAGTGAAAAACGGCAGGCATCATTGTTTGGAATCTCATTTGGTCTGGCATGGGTACAAATGTAAAAAAAAAACCAACTGAAGCAATTGCTTGAATGGACAGGTTTTTTTCATCCTCAGGCATCTTTAGCAGCACAGTTTTGATTAATAATCTGTACCCTGACTTGTATGCTCCTATTGCCATTAAGGAAAATTTAATAGGCTTTTTACTACCCTCAAAGAAGTGTTTTTTTAACACTAAAAAAAACCCCATATACATAAATAAAAGAAAAATTACCTAATTTTTATGTTTAGAGGAAGTCAGTCAAAATTGATTATCCTCATATTTCACCCACAATCTGAAGAATTATTTGCAATTTCTGTGAGCTATTTAGTTTTCCAAATTACAACACTGACTGTGTTTATTTTTATTTAACAAACAAGAATTCCAGCAAAGTATTGTTTGTCCCACTACAAACAGATCAACGTTCATAATAAACATACATGTAACGAAGGCATACTAAAATTAGCAAGCAGAGAAGAGGGTCAAGTGTTTAATCTGAAGTTTAGTTCTTGGTTAAAACATGCAGTTTTCTGTCAAACAAAAAGAGTTATGAATATTTGTGCTGCTTTTGGTGAATTGTTTCAATTTGGGGAAAGTGGTTAAAAAATGCCAAAAATTATTCCTTCAACATTTCTACACATTCAAACATGTTCTTCAGTGAAATATTTTAATTTATCAGCTTAAAATATTGTTTAATTTTCAAAATTACTTCCATTTTATTTATAAAAAATAAAATGAAAGAGATAAAAATATCTAAATGAAATTACTTTGTTTTGGAGTGCATAAAAAGTTTTGCTGAAATGGTATCATAATTTACCAATTCTCTCTCTTTTTTTTTTTTTTTTTTTTTTTTTTTTTTTTTTTTTTTTTTTTTAATAAATATAGGGGATAGTCTTTCTCTTAAAGATAAATAAATTAAATGCTCCACATCTGATGGCCATACATTTAGAGACCTGACTAGCAAAGCACTCATTTGATGTTTAATGAGAGCACATTCATAGTTGTGTATTTTGGCCAGTGTGGAGATGCTGAACTCTTTAAGGATAAATGGAAGTACCGTCTCATCTTTATGTTTTAGTGGTAGTCTGTTAAGAAATGAAAACACTGAATTCTTTCTCTTAAAACCAGTGTAAGTAAAAAGATCTGAATTTTTTGTTCCATCTTTTTTGACTTTTTTTTTTTAAAGCACTTATTCAGTTTATAGGCTTAACTTGTGGTCTTGGCACATAAACTGAATCAAGCTAAAAAATCTCTTGCTTGTGTACCAGAATATGCTTTTATAGACTTGAGCAATTTTAATTAATAGGAAGTAGTCAGTTGTCACTTGATTTGGCAGTTGATGTTAATGCAGTAACTCACTGAAATTTCTCAAATATTGTGATAATGTGCTCAATAAAGCAATCTTTCTTGAGACTTACTCTACATCTTTGCAGAGGAGCAGCTGCTGATTGTGCAATACAGGCTTTTGCTCAAACTCTTTCACTTGCCCCAAAAACTATGTAATACAGTCAGTGTAACTGACTAGGCCTGCCTTTTCACTTGTCTTTTAGTGCCTCAGGTGTCTTTGTAGTTATTTCCTAAGCTTTACAGTCTTAGTCCTTAATGTACGTGGAGACATTCTGGCAGTTCCTCTGTACTCCTACACTGTTTCAGGTATAGTCCTGTTAACTAGCAGAAGATACAATTACTTGTACATTCACCACACAATGTCTTTTTAACAAAAAACACAAATCTGAAAACAGATATTTTAAAGAAGCTTTGTGAGAATTTAGGCATTAAGAGTGCGGAAGTGGAAGATGTAGTTTTGCTAGCTTGTGTTCTCCTACATGCCCTTTACTAGGAATGAAAGGTAACCATCTACTTAATGCAACACGAAAATGTCACTGTCTCTGAGGTAGCAGTGAATCTGCAGTGTCTTATGTTAGAGCTTTTTCCTAATTTTCACGATGATGCTATTTTCTTAGTAGTGATTAAATTGAAGTAATAGTTATAGCTTACAATATACCACTTCAGACCAAGCTAGAAATCTTTTAAGAAGATAAGCAGTGCATAATCAGAGTCTTAAGATTAATACACAGAATCAACCTACAGTATGTATCAGTGAGTCACTGTAACTGGTCCCTCTATACCCGTAGGTAGTAGCAATTGCTGAGTAATGTGACTTGTCTTAACTTGTACTAGAAAAGAATTGGTCAGGCTCTCATTTGCATCTGGATATAGTGAGCTGACATATTTGTCACAGTAACATGATTCTGTGTTTTGAAATACTGAATGGTTCTGGGCTCCTGTGCTTAGGCAAGAGCAGAGAGACCATATTAAATGTGATACATAAGCTCCTGTGTGGTACATGTGCCTTAGGTCACAGTTGCACGTTGCACTGCATGTTGGCATGCTGTCTCCTTGTACTCCCTCTCAAAGCTAGATCCAGTAGCCCTTGCCTCCACAGTGCACTACTTGCTTCTGTGTCCTTCTCTAATTCTTCCTGTTATGCAAAGGGAGCAATCAAGTTGTATTGTGAGATTGGTGGAGGACTGTTATCCCTGTGTTGCATATTGCTCACTGTATACAGCACTCTGTAGTACGTATTGCACAGGCCAGTGCGTATTGTCTGTATGTTTAGTCATTTTTTTTTATCTGGGAAAACAGAATTAACTATGTCTGTCACCCATATGAAGCAATTTCTCTGTGTCTCGATTTCCTTCTTGGTTATGAAGATATGAGCCAATTTCAGCTAAAGCTAGTATTTTAAGAGGTCTGTAATCTGCTCTTACATACTTTTCTTGCATTCTCTTGGAAGCTGTTTAGGAACAGAAAAAATCTTGAGTATTCATACTGGTTGACTTATGGCACGTGCCAAAAGCTTATCTGCTCTATAGAGCAAATTAATATAAACCACATAGAAGGCATGTATGTATACTTAGTGTGTATATGAGGAAAAAATTGGCATAAGAGAACCGTTTCAGCTTAAATTTAAGCTTTCTTCATAAGTGTTTAAAAAGGGTTTAAACACTGGTGCTGTTTCCTCCATAGTGGTACGGCTCATATGCAATGTTTTCTAACAGGAAAGTGAGCAGAATACTTTTAGAAAATTACGTGTTTTGCCATGACTATTTTCAACCTTTGCTCTTCAGGTTAATCTTTCCCTGATGTCTGCTAATCATTTGCTCTAATAGCAGACCATGCTGGGGTAGTGGATGTTTAATGTTTTAGAATTCACTGTCAGCCTAATTTAAAAGTACACCCTAAACACTATTAAAAATTATTAATGTTAATGTTTCCTACTGCCTTTGTTTCTGACAAAATGATACCCTTTGAGCTATTCACTGGATCTTGGAAGAACCTCACTCAGCTTGTAGAGTCATGTATTAAAAAGTACAAATTTGCCATAGTTAAGTCTACAGCAGAAACATGAATTTTAGGGATCCTTGTGTGTTTACATAGCTGAAAACTCATGTACCACTCTATGCTTCCCTCCCTATTTCTTTTACTTTCAGTACTCAGAACAAATGCAAAATAAAAACTGTTGAAACCATCCTTATCAGTGTCCAAACCTCACTTATCAGTGATTTTTGTAATGCTTCATCCTCCTTTTTTGGCAATCTCATATTGCATTGCTAGCTCATAAGAACGTATTTGATCATGACCTTTGTACTTCTTAATGCAATAATTTAATTTACTCTTTATTTGAGGAGTGCCTCACATGAAAGATTCATATCTGGTCAACTGCTAGAACATTACTGTAAATCTAATTCTATATTAGTCCAGTTACTTATGCCAGGCAGCAAAAGAGCAGTGAAGACTGAGATATTACAGTTGCAGCCTCCTCTAGCAGTCCCTGGAAGATGAAAGAAATGTCAGCACTGGGGTTCTTAACTGGAAAAGTTCTGTCATGTAGTAATTTGAGGAGGGGAAGACAGAAATATTATTTTCCCCCTTTCTTTATTCAGAAATAAAAAATGGGAATCAAAAAATCCTTTGCTGCCTGTATATTCTAATAGCTTGCTTAAGCATTTCAGGCAAAGTAACTTTCATCTTAAAGAATGTAAACCACCTTGAAACATAAAGAATAGCATTCACTTTCCCCTCCTACCTCTCAAGAAATTTGTCCCTAGAACTATAGACGTATATGATGTGGTTGGAGTCTGTCCCAGCTATAAAGAAATAAACTCGGGAGTCTTTGAAAGAACATTACATCCTTAAAGACATCCTTTTTCTACATACATATATATTAAGAAATCAATGAAAATGTTACACATTATTCTGTTATGGTCCAGGTCAAGTTCTGTTGCTGAATATAAATATAACAGCCAGAGTTTAAAAAGAAGCAACTTGGGTGAGGCCTTAGATGTTAAGAGTGAACAGCAAGACAACTCCCATTTTTAAAAGGGTGGAAAGTAGGACCCTGGGAAAGAGTGACCTGTCAGCCCAACCTCTCTGCCTGGGAAGATCATGGAACAGATCCTTCTAGAAGCTATGCTAAGGCACATAGAATCCTTAAGGTTAGAAAAAACTTCTAAGATCATCAAGTCCAACTATCTATCCAACACTACCTTGACCACTCAACTATGTCCTGAAGTGCCATGTATATGCATTTTTTGAATACCTCTAGGGATGGTGACTCCTCCATCTGCCTGGGCAGCCTGTTCCAATGCCTCCCCACTCTTGCAGTTTATAAATTTTACCTAATATCCAGTCTAAACCTCCACTGGCACAACACTGTGTTTTGATACAGGCCAGGATGGCATTGGCCTTCTTGGCCACCAGGACACACTGCTGGCTCACGTTCATCTGGCTGGCCACCAGCAACCTCAGGTCCTTTTCTGCCAGGCAGCTTTCCAGCCACTGCTCCCCAAGCCTGTAGCATTGAAGGGAGTTGTGGTCTAAGTGCAGGACCTGGTGCTTGGCCTTGTTAAACCCCATCCCATTGACCTCAGCCCATTGATCCAACCTGTCCAGATCCCTCTGCAGAGCCTTTCTACACTCAGAGGAACATTCCCCCTCAACTTGGTGTCATCAGCAAACTTACTGAGGGTGTACTCAATCCCCTCTTTCAAATCATTGATAAGAAAATTAAACAAGACTGGCCCCAAAACTCAGCCTTGGAAAACACCACTTGTGACCAGTCACCACCTGAAGTTAACTCCATTCATTGTAACTCTCAGTGCTTGGCCATTTGTCCAGTTTTTAACCCAGTAAAGAATACATCTGTCTAAGCCATGAGCTGCCAGTTTTTCTAGCAGAATGCTGTGGGAGATGGTGTCAAAGGCAAAGGTAGACATTATCCACATCCCCTCCCTCACCTGCTAGGCAGGTCACCTGATTAGTCAAGCAGGTCCTGCCCTTCATAAACCGATGCTGTCTGGGCCTTATTCTGTTGTTTTCCTCTACATGCCATGTTTGTGTACTCAAGATTAAATGTTCCATAATCTTTTCTGGTTCTGAAGTCAGACTGACAGGCCTGCAGTTCCCCTGATCCTCCTTCTAGTCCTTACTGTAGATGGGCATCACATTGGCAAGCCTCCAGTTGTTTGGGAGCTCTCCTCTTAACTGTGATTGTTGATAAATGATGGAGAGTGGCTTGGCAAGCTCCTATTCCAGCTCCCTCAGCACTCTGGGTGGATCCCATCCAGCCCCATAGACTTGTGAGTGTCTAGGTGTCATTGAGAAAGCCAGCATGGCTTCACCAAGGGCAAGTCCTTCCTCACCAACCTAATGTCCTTCAAAGATGGAGTGACAAGGGAAGAGTTATGGATGTCATCTGTATGGACCTCTGCCTTGCTTTTCACTCGGTCCCTATGACATTCTTCTTTCTAAATTGTAAAGGTACTAACTGGTGGGTGGACTGTTCAGTGGATAAGGAATTGGTTGGATGATCGCATCCAGAAAGTAGTGGTTGACAGCTCGATGTCCAGACAGGCATCAGTGATGAGTGGTGTCCATCAGGGGTCCATACTGGGATGAGTACTGTTTAATATCTTCATCAATAACATAGACAGTGGGATCAAGTGCACCCTCATTGAGTTGGAAGGCAAACTGTATCCTGGGCTGCATCAAAATAAGTGTGGCCAGCAGGTCAAGGGAGGTGATTCTGCCCTTCTGCTCTGGTGAGACCCCACCTGGAGTACTGTGTCCAGCTCCAGTGTACAAGAAGGACATGGACCTGTTGCCGTGGGTCCAGAGGAGGGCCACAAAAATGATTAGAGGGTGGGAAGACTTCTGCTGTGAGGACAGGCTGAGAGAGTTGGGGTTATTCAGTGGAAAAGAGAAGGCTCTGGGAAGACCTTATAGCAGCCTTTCAATAATTGAAGGGGGCCTATTAAAAAATGGGCACAAACTTTTTGGCAGGACCTGTTGTGAGAGGACAAGGGGTAATGATTTTAAACTAAAAGTAGATTTAGACTAGAGAGAAGGAAGAAACTTTTTACACTGAAGGTGTTGAAATACTGGAACAGGTTGACCAGAGAAGTGATAGAAGCCCTATCCCTGGAAACATTTCACATCAAATTGGATGGGGCTCTGAGCAGCTTGATCTAGTTAAAGATGTCCCTGATCACTGGAAGGGGTTGGACTAGATGTAATCTTGGCATTGTTCAAGCCCTTCCCTTCCCTTCCCTTCCTTCCTCCCCTTCCTTCCTTACAATGTTTACTTCCAAGGCAGTTGAAATGTAATGCTCATTATCTTCTTATATAATGTATCTTCTTAATAATGTATTTACTGACATAGTCCTCTTAGCTCAAATGGTGGCATACAGTACCAATTGTGTTTCAGGCACTTGAATTAGGTAGGTGCCATAGTTGACTGCTGGATGCAGAACTGATGGAACTGGTGTAGATTATCAAATGTTATGTAGACACCCGCAAAATATAGCACTATGCTCAATTTGCAGTTGTATATTTATTGTGTTGAAAAATGATGTAGGAAGTACCAGGCCAAACCTCATGCTGACATCTTAGTTGTGTGTCTAACTGGAACATCTCATTTACAGCTATTTATTAGTGATTTTTTTTCAATTCCTTTCTCTAGAATCCATAAGTGTATTGAATGATGCTCTAAGTCAGATAGAGTCTCAAGGGAATGTTTCTATGAATTCAACAAGCTCTGGATCAGTGGTCTCTCCATCTCTTGACACGGTAAGTACCTCCATCTTCCTGATGCACTCAGAGTTAGGTGAAAACCTTGAACAGAGAGACTTGTGTTGCTGATCAGCTTCTACTCAGGCTTGCTACAAAAAAGGAGGTGGCTTTTAAACTGTGCAGTGAGGGCACAGATTATGAAACATCTCCAGACTCCATTTTTTATTGTTCTTAGTGATGTTGGGAAACCTAAGGCTAAGTGGACTGAATGGAGCTGCTTTCCAGCAGGTCAACCTCTAACCTGTACTGGTGTCCAGGGTTATTCCTCCCTGGACTCTAAGTGCAGGACTCTACACTTGTCCTTGTTGAATTTCATGAGGTTCACCTCCAGCAAACTCTTCAGCCTGCTCAGGTCTTGCTGAATGGCAGGAGAGCCTTCTGGTGTATTAGCCACTCCTCCCAGTTTTGTATCATCAGCAAACTTGCTGAGGGTAACTCCATCCCTTCATCCAGATCACTGATAAAGATGTTGAATAAGACTGGACCCAGTACTACCCCCTGGGGAACACATCAAGCTGCAGGCCTCCAACTGGATTCTGCACCACTGATCACAACACTTTGAGTTTTGTCCTTCAGCCAATTGCCAGTCCACCTCACTGTCCAGTCACTCACCCTTCTTAAGCTTTCCTAATGAAGGTGTTGTGGGAGACAGTATCAAAAGCATTGCTGAAGTCAAGGTTGACAACATCCACTGCTCTCCCCTCATCTACCCAGCCAGTCATGTCATCATGGAAGTCTATCAGATTGGTCAAGCATGAATTCCCCTTGGCGAATCCATGCTGACTACTCCCAATAACTGTGTTTTCTTCTGAAGAAAATATGAGAGAGTACTCAGAGAATGAGCTGTTCCATCACCTTTAAAGGAATGGATGTGAGGCTGACTGGCCTGTTTCTGGGTCCTCTTTCTTGTCGGTTTTGAAGACTAGAGTGATGGTGGCTTTCCTGCAGTCCTCAGGCACCTCTCTTGTTCTCCATGACTTCTCAAAGATGATGGAGAGTGGCTTAGCAGTAACATGTGCCAGCTACCTCAGCAGTTGTGGGTGGATCCCACTGGGGCCAATGGATTTGTAGGTGTCCAGTTTTCCTAAATGATCTGTAACCCAATCCTCCTCAATCAGTGGAGAGTCTTCTTTTCTCCAGACCTAACTATCTGACCTCCAGAGAGTGGCATTCCTGAGGGGTGGTCTTAGTGGTACAGTAACTCTGCCTTCTTTGTAACTCTGCCAACTCTTCCATCATGAGCAGTGGGCCTATATTTTCCCTACTCTTCCCTTTACTACTGATGTACTTGAAGAAGTCCTTCTTGTTGTCTTTTACATCATTTGCCAGATTTAATTCCAAGGGGGTCTTGGGACTTTCTCATTGCACCCCTACATACTCTGACAGTGTTGCTATATTCCTCCCAAGTGACCAGTCCCTTTTTCCACACACTGTAAACTTCCTTCTTCCATTTGAGTTTTTCCAGAAGCTCCTTGCTCACCCATGCTGGTCTCCTGACTCCTTTGCTTGATTTCTTACTCATAGAGATACACTGATCTTGTGCTTGGAGGAAGTGGTGCTTCAGTATTAATCAGCTCTCTTGGGTCCCTTTCCCTTCTAGTGTCCTGACCCATAGGATTCCTCCAGCAGTTCTTTAAAGAGGCCAACAGTAGTTCTCATGAAGTCCAAGGCTGTAATTCTGCTTATTGCCCTGCTTCTTCCATGCAGGATCCTGAACTCCACAATCTCATGGTCACTGCGGCCAAGCCTGACCTGCAGCCTAACCAAACCTTTTTTTTTTGTTAGCATAAGGTCCAGCAGCACATCTCTCCTTGATGGCTTCTCTACCACCTGTGTCAGAAAGTTACCATTAATGCACTGCAGGAACCTCCTGGACTGTGTGTGTCTCACTGTATTGCTTTTCCAGCAAATATCAGGGTGATTGAAGTCCCTCATTAGCATCAGGACATGTGAT